>JANAVB010008397.1:597228-728964 GCA_029216955.1 Iris pallida
AACACACACAGACACGCGCACACAACGCAGTATCGTGCGGTGAGTCCAAGGACTCGTACACCCGACACAGGCCACGTGGATACACGTGGCCGTGCACATGTATAGCCCACATATAGGGCTACACGGTCGACACCCTGACTTGTGTCCAAAACGTGTATCGTGTCATGTCCAGCCACGTATCAGTGGCCAAAAATGCGTGTGTCTACCTGTACGTGCGACCAGTGCGAGGAGGAGAACTCCTCGAATACTGAACCTCTCGAGCCCAACTTTTGGGAGACTAATGTCAGACATTGCCCTAACATTCTCCCCAAAAATTGTGTGTTCCCGTGTCCTGAGTGAAAAGAACTCAGTGTCCAGTAGCAGGGCACTGAACTGAGGCCTCGTGTACGTGCTCGTGTCCTGATTTGGACACGAAGGAGGACACGAAGTGTGCTCAAACCAATACGAAATCAAAACCCATATATAGGGCTAAAAATTAGTGAAATGGTTTTGAAATAGGTAAAGAAAATAGTGGTTATGGCATTTCAACAAATACATCAATGAAGACATTGATACGTGTCCGATACGGACACGAAACCAATGCAAAACTTTACAAAACCCATACCACAGCTAGGGGACACCTAGATCTAGGCTATTTGAAAATAAATCAAAGAGAACAATGAATTTGAGGGGTATACCTATAGAGTGTCAATTTCAAAGAAAGCTTCACAAAGGGGGAAGGTGTTCTCCTTGCTAGCCAAAAGCTCCAAATTGTTCCCAAACTAAAATTTCTCTCCATGAACATCAAGTGGAGATTGATTAGAAACTATTGCAAAAGATTTGAGCTAAAAAGGATTAAAAATGAGAAAGTTATGGATTAGGGAAGATGTCTCTTTACCTTTTTCTTCAAAACGTTGAAACAACACAAAAGAGGCAAGAACATGGAAGAGATGACTTTATAGGGGGAATCCCTAGGAGGCCGGCCACATTAGGTTAGGGCTAGGGTTTCTAGTATGGGCCTTGGGCCAAGTTCTAGTGCTCCTTGACTCAAGTCCTTAGCCAAAATAGAAAACACCCTCAACCCTAATCTCACCATGCTAGTTAGCCTAACAAGTCAACATGGGTCAACTTGAGTTAGACTAGGGCCCCACCATGCTAGCCAAGTCTCTATAGTCAAAGTCAACATGAGGGTTGGTCTCCAAGGTCATACCTATCAAAAGTAAAAAATAACAACCACCAATGCAATAAATCTCAAAATAAATCAAGGAGTCAAAATGACCAAAATATCCTCAGGCTAAAAATGACAAATAAAACTTCCTAATAACATGGTTAGGCTATAGGTCAGACAGTCTCTAGGGTTTCACTAGCAAAACATCAAAATCACAAGTCAATGATTAAAATGACTTAAAAATGATTAAATATCTCCAAAAATCATATTATGATTTAAATATCATTAAAAAGAAAAGAAAATACAAAATTCCAAAATTATCCTTATTTTAGGAACTGGGTGTTACAGGAATGACATCTCATGACAGGAATCTGATATATACTAGTCCGTGCACCATCATGTCAAGAATCAAGTAAAATACTATAACTGAATCGGATACAGAAGATATCAAGACAAAGAACTACTATCAGAGAATGTACTCGCTTGCTGTCCTGAGCTACCAAGTAGGGTTGATGCTCAGAGTGATCTCACAGACCTAAAGATGAGATATTGTAAGTTAATTAGGGTTTAACAGAGTTAAGCATGAATTTCTAATGTATGATATGCAATCTAGGTCAATCTCAGTCCAACTAAGTCAAAGTAGGTCACATCAAGTCAAACTAGGTCAAACTAAGTCACACTGAGTCACACTAGGTCATACTAGGTCACAGGAAGTCAAACCAAGTCAAACAAGGTCAAACTGGGTCAAATGTTGACTTACAATTGACTTTTGGTCAACTGGTCAACTCTAGGTCAAACTAGGCTAATGTTGACTAATAGTTGACTTTTGGTCAACTGGTCAACTCTGGTCAAGTCCGGTCAAGTTCTAGTCATTTCTAGGCCAAGTGTTGACTGATAGTTGACTTTTGGTCAAAACAGTCAATCGAGGTCAATCGAGGTCAAAACTAGCATAAGCATCATATTCCTAATATTTACCAACCAAGACATCCCATATCTTTGTCAAAATGGTGTCCCGATACCAATATCTTAGTTTAGGCCCATTACCTTAACAGAGGTAATTTACCTTAACTTCGAACCTTACCTTACCCTTTACCTTGCTGTTACCCTAATGCAACTCCAATACCCTACTAAGGTATTGCAACACCTTACCCTCGTATGTCGATACCATATCTCGGTATCTTGATACCTTACCCTCGTATCTTGAAGGTATCTCAATACCTTATCTCAAATAGGGTAAATCCTATTTACCCTAAGATACCAAATTGGTATCCTACGATACCACTCCACTCTAACTCTAATATCTAGACTAACACTAACTCTAACAAGTTAGCTAATACACTCTAACAACTAACCATATCTAACATATAACTTATCTTCTAACGTCAATTACCTTAACACACTACAATACCTTATACTAACATATACACTAATCTACCCCTCAACACACACACACACACACACACACACACACACACACACACACACACACACACACACAAACTCAACATAACATATAGGACTGAATTTATGAAGTGAAATGTGGACTGTAATGTGACTGAAAATGTATAGTGAATGGTTGGACTGAATGAGACTGAAGTGTGGACTGATTTGTGATTAATGGGGATGGACTGAATTGTAGATGAGTGGATGTGAATGTATGGGCTATTATGAGATGAAATAGATGAATGGATGTATGGAGTGTTGCCTTGGACTGATGCACTGAATGAAATGGAAGTATGGGGGGACTGAAATGTGGTCTGTTATGTAATGCACTTGAAATGGACTGAATTGTAAGAATTTATGGGTTAAGGGGCTGCTCACAGCAGCCCCACCTGCTGTTATGGTTGCTACTAATTGCAGCAGTGCAGCCACATATACATGCTGCTGCTGCTGCTGATGAACTGTGAAGGAATGCAGCACAATGGCCTTGCTGCCAAGGGCAGCAGCTCCCTAAATTGCTGTTGTCCTGAGCCATTTCACTGCTGCTGCTGTTGTTTCATAATGTGATGCTGCCAAGCAGTTGCTCCCTTTCCTCTCTTTCACTCTCTCACACTATATCTAAAGACACACACACACACACACACACACACACACACACACAAGAAACTCTAACACAATCCTCCCTCTCTCTACACCCTATACAAACAACCACACACACTCTCGCACTACCATATGAGCAACATCACTCTCACAACACTACACTTCTATAATCCCCTCTCTTCTAACACAAGCACACATCCACACACACACTAACACCAATATATATATATATATATATATATATATATATATAAATATATATATATATATATATATATATATATATATATATATATATATATATATATGAAAACAATCCACTATATAAATATAGGCCAAATGACATGTAGAGGCTAGAATGAACCATGTAGGCTCAACCACATGGATACTAACCTTGGTATATACATGAAACTTATTCTAACCATCTTAACTAACAACAATCTACTCTCTCACATGTATAAAACTGAAATTAGATTCCTAATTAGGCTATTAGCATAAACACAAACACAAGGGGTGTCCTATTTTGGGATCTATCAAGTAGGACACAAGACAAAATCCTAATTTGCTCTAGAGAGCTGCAAATGGCCCAAACTTGAATCTAAAGAGGGTACATGCATGGGGGAGGATCCTACGGATTCAAAAGTAACTAATATGCATAGAAAAATAATTTAGAGGGTTGGTTTTATCTATTGGGAGTGGAATCCCAATGATACTCTCAAGGACACGGCTCTGATACGAAGATCCTTCCAAAATGGACACTCCTCTTTGCACTTTGCTCCCAATCCTTATTAGCACCCTCCCTTGGTAGTATGAGAAGGTTGGATGAAAGTTTTGGTGGAGGGATGTAAGGATTTGGAGATCAAAACAAAGGGGTTAAATCTAAAATTGGGGAAGAACACTTTGTGAATAAAAGGAGGCTAGTGTGAATAAAAGAAATCAAAGGGAGGCTAACCTACCTATAGTGGCTGCCATGCTATGCACTATTGGGCCTTAGGGAAAAGCCCATTAAGGCCTCAACTAGTCTCATTTGGTTAAATCTAAAATTGGTTCAAGTTTGGGGTCAAAATGGTTAAGTTTAAGTCTCTAATTTGACTAATCTAATAAAGTGGGATTAGCCTAATCTTACTAACTTAATTAGTGGATTTTGTGGGCCATAACTAACAAACTTGGGGTCTCGTCTGTAGGCCTAAAAAATGAAAGTTACGCTGAGTTGATCAGGACAAAGTCTAAAAGTCACGCTGAGTTGATCAGGACAAGGTATAAAAGTCACGCTGAGTTGATCAAGACAATGTTTAAAAGTTACGTTGGGTTCTACCAGACTATTATCTCAAATATACGCAGAGACAGCTCATCATTTGTCAGAGTGTCATTATGACTGACAGCACGACAGTCAAAGAATGTCTCATCGTATGCCACGTATGTACGGAACTCGAGAGATCACAGCCGACTATTGCGTGACTTTCGAAATCTTCTTCAACAAGACTCGGCCTTCATCAAGTTGGCATACCAAAAGAGCTTATTGTCATTTAATACGACTGACAAGGCAATCAATGTCAGAGATTTTGTGTCAGTCGAGGCACGTCGAATCAAGACAGCTGGCAGTTCTGGCTCGAGTTTGCGTGTATTTTGAACTTCTATGTTCCTTCCTCAAGCTTGCGTGAATTCTGAGCTTTCTGCTTCCAGTTAGCGTGTATTCTGAAGCCTTCTATCCAAAGTCTGCGTGGATTTTATCCTCAACAAGGCTGCGTGGATTTCATCCTCAATAAGCCTGCGTGGATTTCATCAAATTGGAGTACGTGGCAGCCATGCCACCAATCTCTCACATGCGTGTCCTGTAATTTGCATACGACTCATGCACGATTGTCATGTGTCCAATAGTTACAGGCCACGTCCAGTAACTGCTCATAACCTTGCATATGTTAAATCCTGCGTGATTTTCAACTATGCACAGGTTGTGAAGACAGTTATCTTTTCAGTTATTTTTGACTCTATAAATAGAGTTCTTTTCTTATTTATTGTACAGATACATAGCTATCTAAATTAATGTCGAATTCTTGAGAGCTTTTCTTCTTCGCATCGTCTAAGGGATAAAGCGATCGTCTTCTAGATCGGATTCCTACAGTTGTATTTTCCCAGATACACAATAAATAAAGTGAATTTATTTATGGAAAACAAATTGGTGACTCTGCTGGGAAAAACCATCTCCTCTTCTGAGATGGCAACAACTCAATGCGACACTTCGTCAGTCGGCTCGACGAAGAAGGTGATATCGATCCAATTCGATCAACTCGCCTACGAAGAAATGCAGCGGGCTAAGAGTGGCAAGCACACTTCAGCCTCTATCACCACTGCCAAGTCGAAGAGACGATCTATCTACGTCCCTAAGAATCTGTTGGCAACCAATGGTGAAGTTTCTGCCACAGTGTCTACTCCTAACACTGGCAAGAACTCTACTGCAAGCACACACGCTCTTGTGTGCTCGAAGACGACAAAAAGTCAAAAGTCATGCTGACAGCACTGGATCCTTAGCCAAGCCTGTTCCAGTGTGCAATCTCAAAGTTAAAAGTCACGCTGACAGCACTGGCTCCTTAGCCAAGCCTGTTCCAGCGTGCAATCTCAAAGTTAAAAGTCACGCTGACAGCACTGGCTCCTTAGCCAAGCCTATTCCAGCGTGCAATCTCAAATTCAAAAGTCACGCTGACAGCACTGGCTCCTTAGCCAAATCTGTTCCAGCGTGTATTTCTAAATTCAAAAGTCAAGCTAACAGCACTGGTTCTTTAACCAAGCTTGTTTCAGCGTGTATTCTGTATACATCATCTAAGAAGAATAGCTCTTTAGCTATCTCTTCTTCCTTGCCAACTTCTACTAGAACTAGGGGTGGTCTTGCTAAAGCTCCTTCACAAATGGCACACAAAGTCCCTTCGAAAAGAAACAACTCTTTAGTTGTTTCTTCTGCTCCTGTAGTTTTTACTTCAGGAACAGCTTTGACTAACAGTTTTGTTAGTCAAAGAAAAGGAGATGGTCTTTTGACTACTCTTCCTTCTGGACATTCTATGTCTCAAAACTTGAATAAGTCTAAGAAGAAACATTTCTTAATGTCTTCTTCTACGACTTCTTCGAATAGGGTACAGAATTTGTCTATAAAAGAAGGTCTGTTACCAACTCCTAATCAAGGGGGTGGTTCAACTCTTCTTTCTCTGCAAATATCTAGATCAATGGAAGGAAAACTTCAAGTATCAAAAACCAATGTTTTACCTCCAACTGATCTAAGAACAAAACTTAATCAAACCCGTTTGGAAAGCACTTCTGGTGTCAAAAAACCATACCAAACAGGAACAAAAGCAAGAGATCCAGATGCAGAGTATGCTAGAAATTATGTGGCTCAGATTAATCACTCTTTATATAATCAAGAGCCATCAAGACCCAAGAACCGGAAATATATTCCTAAAAATACACAAAGAATGTTCTCTGATGTACTTCAATATTCACAGACAGATTTACGAGAACATCTTCAATAGAAGAGAAGGAATAATTCTGTGTCAATGGATCATGACCATGCTGAATGTGACTTCCAGCCAAAAGTCATAATTCAATGCAGATGTCAATCAATGGATCATGACCATGCTGATCATGAATGTGACTTCCAGCCAAGAGTCATGATGCAATGCAGATGTCAAACTAAACGATAATCTGTCTTCAACCGGATTCAGTGTGAACCTATGCCTGATGAAGATGAACCTCTGTTTGCTTCTGTTAACATGACCTCTCGGGATACTGGGGTAGAACTGATAGTCCAGACGGAGTATATAGAGGCACCAGATCAAGAGTCATGGCTTCTAATCAAAGGACTTCGATTTCTGAAGATGATTCTGAATTTCTTGGAGAATCTAACTTCCCACCTCTGCCTACTGGGGGTAATTCTCCTACAGATGACTTTGATACACAAAGTAATGATTCAGAACAGACAACATCCACCAGTTCATCAATAATCCTTCGTACAGTCATGACTTATATGGTCGATGGGAATACCGATGAACCTTCTTTTTTCATGACTCCTCAAGACCAAAGAATTGTTTCTTTGGAACAGCAAATAAAATCTATGGCTGATACAATGAAGTCGATATATGAACTCATGGCAACCCAGCTGCAAAATCGACAGACTGTACCTGAAGCCATACCAATTGACACTGGTGTAAGTCCAGTACATGTTCCTCCAGCAGTACAATCTAATACTCCTGGGCAAGCTCAACCAGTTCCTAGTCACTCCGGAGCTGGGGGTAGTGCTTATAATGTTGTTCCTCCTCCCAACTATTCTCTACAAGTTACAACTCCACAATCTTCCGGAGTTGTTACTGAAGAATTGAGGAATCTCCGAACTCAATTTGAGGCATTCAAACAGAAGGATGGTTTACAAAGGTTAGGCATCAAGCAACCTTATCCAATAGAATGGAAGCAAGTATCGTATCCTCCTAAATACAAACCTCCTACTATCTCATTCTATGATGGAACCACTTCTCCGAGTCAGTTTATTAATCACTTTGAAGTGATGACTGACCAGCTACAACCAAGTGACGCTCTCCTTACTCGGGTGTTTGTCGGATGTCTCAAAGGAACGGCTTATAAATGGTATAGAAGTCTCCCGGATGGGTGTATTACCTCATTTGCCGGTTTCAAACAAATATTTCTTGAACAGTTCTATGAAGGACTCAATGACATGACTATGTCTGCTATTATAAGAATCAAGCAAAAAAATAATGAAACTACAAAGGAATTCATTGAACGGTTTCGAAGAGAAGCTCTGAAGATGCCTCTTGGAACTCCTGATGCTGTTACCATCGACACATGCAAATCAAATCTGTTACCAATCATCAGCATGTGGACAGGATCTACTCAATTTCAAGATTGGCCTTCCTTCATAGTTAGTGCCAAAGCCGCAAAAATTAGTGCTGAAACCTTCAAAGGTTTAGGAGTACAGATGAATCCCAAAGAAATAGGTCAAAGTACTAACAACAATAGTGCTAAATCCAATACTCGCAAGGGAAAAGAAACCCTTGAAGTTAATCTTCAGAGTAAAGATGCATCAACTGTTCAAACTCCTCCTGCCTCTACGACTCAACAACCAAGAGCACCTCGTCCCAAAGAAGAATACTCTTTTGATGACGATGATGTCCTTGGTATCTTTGAATGTCTGCTGAAAGGTAATAAAATACAATTACCTGAAATCAAGAAACCCGATGAAGCTGGTAAGACAGATCATCCTAAATACTGTTCGTACCATAGAATATTGGGTCACACAGTTCGTACATGTTATGTACTGAAAGAAAAGATCCAGGAAATGATTAAATCTGGAGCTATCACTCTTACTCCGAAAGAGAAGACCGTCACCTCCAACGTCGTCTCTATGCAATTCAGAGATTTCCCTCCTCAACTCCTTGAAAGCGGGATTGTTCCTATTCCCAAGACAACTCTTGAAATAGTGAATATTCCTCCTCCACAGTCTGAGGATTTAGTACCGATCACTATGGAAACAGGAGAAATCATATGGATTCATCCTGATCTAGTGGCAGATTTTGAATCTCCTCCTCTTCAAAAGACTACTTCCCGAAAATCTAAGAAGGCTGGGAAAACTAAGTCATGTCATATGACTTCTTTCGGTTCTACTTCCGACACATAATCAAAAGATAAATCAGAAGCACTTGCTGGTGCTACTAGAACATGGAAACCTTATATAAAGGATTATTCCAAGAGTCCTGAGGATACTCCTGATATCCCTCCTGCTGACAAAGATGCTCCTAATGTTCCTCTTGAAGAAGAATCATCCACAGCACCTGTTCCTTCAACTGCACCGGTTGTACCTACTCCTTCCAAGCCCACAGCTCTTGAGAAAGGCAAACAACAGGCTCGATTTGATAAACCAATCAAGAAGTCCCCTCCTCTTGGGCTTCAGAAGTCTTATAACTTTGACATTCTAGCCCAACTTGCTAATACTCCAGCTAGAATGTCCCTCTTTGAACTTCTACGTCTTTCTAAAGAAACTCGGGAGACGTTAAGTGAGGCACTTCTACAGATTGACTCCTGTCTTGCACAATTAAAGAAGCCAGATGAAGAACCTGCCACTTGCTTACATTGCAACAGTATATTGGAGATTATCCCGAATATTACCTTTACACAAGACGACATGCTACTGGAGGATAATCGACATGATCGACCTCTCTACTACACCAGTTATATCGATACGATGAAGATAGATCGTATCCTCATTGATCCAGGGTCTGCTATAACTATAATGCCAAAGAGTCTGTTGGATGAACTAAAAATCCCTCTTCACAAGCTTTCCAAGACGGTTACTACTATCCTGGGATTCAATCAAAGCCGAAGCGAGCCTTTGGGAAAGATTCATCTGAAACTTCAGATAGGCGATTTCAGATCCAAAGTCACTTTCTATGTGATCGAGATCGTGGGATCTTATAATCTTCTTCTGGGGAGGCCCTTTCTTCATGAAAATAATGTGGTGCCTTCTGTCACCCCCAGTTTTCACAAACAGGGGTATTTTGGTAATTTTTCACTTTAAAAATTATTTTGGAATTATTTAATTATTATTTTGGGGTTATTTGAATCGGGTTCGAATTTCGACTCATTTTGACTTGTTTTGACTTGTTTCGGGGACCCGGGGTATTTTGACCTTAGCGGGCCCACACACTAGTTAGACATGGCCCACATGTTAGATATTTTGGTTAGAGACTAGACTAATTATTTTGGTTAATTTTAGTTAGAGATTAGTGGTTTCGGTTTGACTAAATTACCCCCGGCTTAACCCTTTCCTATTTATTAGCTATTTTAACCATTGGAGGGCAAACTTGTAAATACCCAAATAGGACAAAACCACACATGTGGCCGGCCATAGAGGGGGGGATGGGGAGGAAAGAGAAAATCACTTTTTCCATTCTCATCCACTCTTTTCTTCTTCTTCTCCAAATGGCTCATTCTCCTTTTGAAGTTTACATTGATTTCCTTCTCCAAACCAAGGTGAATCCTTCTCCAAACTTGATTCTTTTCTCATATAGATTGTGTAGGAACCCATTAGAAATGATTCCCATGGTGGTGTCCCCATTAGAGACCATTTTTGTATCCTTTGGACATTTCTAGGAGTGTCCAACATGTAGGTTTGTGTCCCAATAGAAAAAACCCTCTTTTGGACACATGGATATTGTTCTAATATTAATTTTGTGTTGTTCTTCATATTATTCCAGATTTTTGCTTGTTAGAGAATGAGTTTATTCATGTATCTTAATGTATCATATTCATTCTTTTATTTGTTTATATATATGTGGTTATATATATATATATATATATATATATATATATATATATATATATATATATATATATATATATATATATATATATATATATTGGGAGAAATATTGTGATGTGTTGTGATGTGTTTGTGTGTCCAAAAAGGACAGCCATGGCCGACCATGTAGTGTTGGTGTTGGGGTTGGTATTGGTGAAGTGTTGGTGTTGGTGTTGGTGTTGGTGTTGGTGTAGTGGTAGTGTTGGTGTGTTTATTTGTGATAGAGGGGAGTTGTATAGATGAGTTAGTGGGGTGATTAGAGAGGTGTTTTGCTGCTAAAATTCAGCAGCTATTAGGCATAGTGACAGCCCCCAAAACACCAATAAACAGCCCCTATTTTATCCCATATAAATTAGTCCATAAAACCCCTTAAAACCCATCCAAAATCCCTCAAACTTCCACCCTTCATAGCCACAAAAACACCTATAAATCAGTCCACTTTTCAACCCAAAGTGACAGCCCCAAACACCCACAAAAATCAGTCCCCAACATCCCAAAAATCTGTCCATATTTACCTTTGTGTGTGTGTGTGTGTGTGTTGTGAGATGTGTGAGTGTTTTGTTTGGTGTTTTGAGAGTAGTATGGTATCCTATAGTAAAGCCTATCTCTAAACTAGTAGGAAACCTATAAAGAGGTCTATTAGAGTGTGGTATCATGTGAGGGTGAGTGGTGTTGGTGAGTGGGGTAATGAAAAGGGTAAATTCATGATATAGGCAAGGTAATGGGTAAAGGGCTAACATGTGTCGTAAGATGGTCTAGATGCTAAGGATACCCAAATTTCTTGGTAGGTAAACCTTAGATAGGTTGATATCTAGCTACCCTAAGGAGCCTAGGCTAGTGCCATGGGTATTGGCGGGGTTTCCTTGGGTTTGGGTAAGGTATCGGGATTTACCTTAGAAGGATAAATGCTAGTTTTGCCTAAAAATGGGATATTAGTGTTAGAAGTCTAAGATGGTGTTAGAACTTGATCCCCGTGGTTGGTAATGATCAAATATGGTACTCTAAGACTAGTTTTGACGTCGGTTGACCGTTTTGACCAAAAGTCAACAAAAGTCAACCGAATGTCAAACTTAGCCTTTAAGCGACCCGATTTGACCGAAACCAACCCAGAGTTGACCAGTTGACTAAAAATCAACAGTTGGTCAACATTAGACTAGTTTGACCTAGAGTTGACCTAGAGTTGACCAGAGTTGACCAGAGTTGACTTTTTGACCAAAAGTCAACTGTAAGTCAACCGTTGATCCCGATTGACCTAGTTTGACTTGGAATGACTCCCAGTGACCTAGTATGACCTAGTATGAACCAGTATAGCCTAGTATGACTCAGTTTGACCTAGATTGACCTAGTATTGACTTAGACTTGCATTCATCGCTTGTATTAGCTTCCTTTTTCAGTATTTAGCCCTGTTTGACTCATAGTATCTTATTTTAGGTCTGTGATCACTCTGAGTATCTGTTCACCTATCATCTCAGGACCACAGGCGAGTACATTCACTGATAGTTTTCATTATCTTGATATCTACTATATCTGATTCAGTCGTAGTGTTATACTTGATTCCTGACACGACAGTTCACGGACTAGTATACATTGGATCATGTCATGAGATGTTATTCCTGGACTTTCTTGGTATATGGGTATGAGATATTTATGTGTTCCTGTACTTATATAGACACACATTGGGAGTGGGCTGGCCCCCTGTTCTCGAACCCCGTGTCATGACGTGCCATGTCCGGATCCGTGATACTATTCAGGGAATAGAGGGAAATTATTAGGGGTTATTTGATCAAAATCTCAGAGATTATATTTTAGTGTTTTGCTGGCGTCGCCCTCACCTCACGTAGGGTGTAGTAGATACCTCCCCGCGGTTATCCGGGTTGGCCGGCATGGCCCTCTTTGGAGGCCCTCTTCAGAGGTTCTGCGTGATTGTCGAGCCAAGTGGATAACCGTTCTCCTGATTCCCTAGCCGATCATATTTCGCCCTAATAATTCAAATCACTTTTTATTTATTGTTGTCATATCTTACATTCCAGTTCACCTTTACTTACTGTACTTCACCATGCTATGATTCATTTCTCATATGCTCTACCTGTCTTTTATACTGTACCATGATGATGGGACTAAGTTCTGTTTGAAAGAAGGGTTACAACTCCGGTCCTTGTTTGGTTTAAGGGTTGTAACTCGGCTTTCAAATGGTTCCCAAGTCGCCTATATTTCTTTGTCTTGTATTTTATTATTACTGTCTCTTATAGTATTTCTCAATTCATATGAAACTGTTGTTGGTGTTTTGTACTTGCTCATTTTCCTGACAGGATACGTTGACAAAATTTTACAGATGATTTAGAGGCTGATTGCCCGACTTACTACTGGATAGAGTCTGATGGACTTGACCTAGACAGGGGCTTAGTGGTAGAGCCTCTTGACTTCGCTCACCCAGAGTAGCCTAGTTTTAGTTAGGTTTGCCTGGCCTGCGAGCCAGCTAGTTCATTTCTGTTGTAGTATCTTTATACTTAGTATTATTCTGAGACTCTGGATTTTGTGTTAGCTGTGACTTGTGGATATTTCTGGACTCGTCTCTTGCTTATTCTATCATATCTCTTTTCCATGCTTTCTACCTTAGTTTTGATTTATGTGATTGAGACGGTATTGCTTTGTTCCTCCGTTCGGAGTGTATATACTGTACAGGTACATTTATCTGTTTAGTCGTAGTATTTACAGACCCTATATACAGCGTTCTACCGCCGATTCTGCGGCGTAGGCTGGACGTAACCACGTGCTCGTGCCCCTCTTCAGGGTGCGGGTCGTGACACATTTTTGTGGTGGCCCATGCAGGTCAGTGTCGCAACTAGTGCGAACTCATAATGGTGCTCGACTTAGAGTGCTAATTACGAGCCTGCAATTAGGATATAGGATTAGGGTATGATCGGAGTTACTCAATCACATGCTAGGAAATTTCTGATCTTTTGATTACCATGACAAATTCTTTTGCATTGAATTTAATTGTCCGTCTTTGATATTCCTATCATGTGCCATATTGATTCCTTGTTTCAACCTATCCTCAGGATGACGATCACTCGCTCTCAGGCAGCGGGTCCTAGCGCTGTACCAGGAAGGCCCGATCCGACAGGAGGTCTTCCACCTCCGGCTGCGGGAGCAGCAGTGGCAGATCCGGCAGTTCTTCCACCTACAGTCGAGGGAGCTGCTACCACAATTCTTGCCCTTCCGGCGGGAGCAGCAGCAGCAGCAGCGACGATTCTGGGAGGTCTTCCACCTCCAGCAGCGGGACCGTCTATGGTTATTCCAGATGTTCTTCCACCGCCGCCTCCGATACCGACAGATGCTCAAGGTATGATGGCCCTACTGCAGCAGATGCTGCAGACGCAGAGAGCACAGACAGAGGCACAGCACCGTCAGGCAGAGGTGCTACGACAGACGATGGAGAACTCGCACTAGTTAGCTATGGCAGCAGTGGAGAGAGGTGCACCAGCGACAGTTCAGGGAGCACCGGCACAGCAGCAGGGCCAGGGGAGGCCCGGTACACATCTTGACTTCAGGAAGATGAACCCGCAGGATTTCAAGGGTACCGAGGGTATCCTATACGCGGACGACTGGCTAGAGGATGTCCAATGGAGTCTGGAGTTGGCAGAGGTTCCGAGAGCTCTATGGGTGACTTCTGCAGCGAGCCAGTTCTTTGACATAGCATTGACTTGGTACCGTACGGATCCGCGTGCGTCAGTGAGAGGTATATCTTGGGAGGACTTCAGGAAACTCTTTAAGGAGAAGTTCTACCCAGATGTAGCCTTGACAGCTTTGGAGGGGCAGTTTGCCAGTCTGGTGTAGAGGAACTCGTCAGTGGACGAGTATGCAGCAGAGTTTTTCTGCCTGAGCAGGTTTGCACCGAGTTTGGTTCAGGACGAGGGGTACAAGGCCCGGAAGTTCAGGAGGGGTCTCATTCATGCAGTGCGCACTTGCACATCCGGGAGGCGAGACGCTACATTTGAGCAGATCTTGATGGAGGCTCAGATTGCTGAGGAGGACTTCGGCCTCAAGCCGAAGAGGAGCAGTGATGTCTTGGGAGCCAGTTCGAGTGCAGGGCCAGCGAAGTGCCCACATTTCCAGCAGAGGTAGTTCCAGCAGCATCAGCCTCAGTTGCAGTTACAGCAGGCACCAGGGCGTGCCCAGCAGCTTCAGGGTCAGAGGCAGAGGCCAGCGGTGCAGTGCCCCTTTTGCGGGAAGCCAGGGCACAGCAGAGAGGAGTACAGGAAGAGATTGGACGTCTGCTTGTATTATGAGGCGCCCGATCACCAGGTGAAGGACTGCAGTATCAGAGCAGCTGCGGGCAGAGGACAGCCAGCCAGAGGACCAGCGGTTCAGCAGAGAGGTCCTCTACTTCAGACTCAGCAGCAGCGTTTTCAGCAGCACCAGAGGGGAGCCCCTACGGGCAGAGTGTTTACCCTGACAGCAAAGGAGGAGCCAGAGCCAGTAGGCGATGTAGTGGCAGGTCATGTTCTTCTCGATTCATTTTCTGCATTTACCTTATTTGATTTCGGTGCCTCTCATAGCTTTGTGTCTGTCTCCTTTGCTCTGAGACACAATATTACTGCTGAACCCTTGGGTAGGACTTGCAAGATATTGACCGGGGAAGGCATCATCCTGGTCAACAATATCTGCAAGGGGCGGAGAGTTACTGTAGGAGGCCGAGTTTTGGGTGCGTGCTTGCTCGTAATGCCCCTTCCGAGGTACGATGTGGTACTCAGAATAGATTGGTTGAGCATGCACCATGCTACTATAGATTGTAGAGGTGGTAGGATTTTGTTTAGGCCGCCCGGAGAGCCAGAGGTTGTGTTTTCCAGAGGAGCAGCTGAGCCGGTAGATGGGTTCTGTGGAGCTCTACTGGCGGGGCAGGCATTGCCGCATCCGTTGATTGCTGATTTCATGGATGTTTTTTCAGAGGAGTTGCCTGGGATGCCGCCGGATAGAGACATTGAGTTCTCTATAGACCTAGTGCCAGGTGCTGAGCCCATTTCGCAGTACGTCTATATAGTCAACAACAGCTAGTTGGCAGAGCTGAAGAAGCAGGTAGACGAGCTGCAGGACAAGGGATTCATTAGATCCAGTTCATCGCCTTGGGGAGCGCCAGTCATGTTTGTACCAAAGAAGGATGGTACGATACGTATGTGTATTAATTACAGGGCGCTCAACAACCTTACTATCAAGAATAAGTACCCATTGCCGAGGATCGACGACTTGTTCGATCAGCTGAGCGGCGCCAAGGTATTTTCGAAGATAGATCTGAGATCCGGCTATCATCAGCTGAAGGTGAAGAAGGAAGACGTTCCGAAGACAGCTTTTCGGACTCGGTACGGCCAGTACGAGTTCACAGTGATGCCATTTGGGTTGACCAATGCCCCAGCTGTGTTCATGAACTTGATGAACAAGGTATTCCATCAGTACCTTGACAAGTTTGTGGTGGTGTTCATAGACGACATCATGGTTTACTCGAAGACGCCAGAGGAGCACGAGGAGCATCTGAGGATTGTGCTCGAGACGTTGAGGAGGGAGCAGTTGTATGGGAAGTTGTTGAAGTGTGAGTTTTTCCTGGACCAGGTCGAGTTCCTGGGTCATATTGTGATCGAGCACGGGATCTCAGTAGACCAGAAGAAGATTGCTGCAGTAGAGTCTTGGTCTACGCCCAGTACAGTTGCCGAGATTCGGAGCTTTCTGGGATTGGCGGGCTACTATCGGAAGTTCGTCCAGGATTTCTCGCGGATCGCGGAGCCGATGACTAGACTCACCAGGAAGGACGTGGATTTCGTCTGGACTGAGGAGTGTCAGGCCGCCTTCGATGAGCTGAAGAAGAGGTTGACATCAGCTCCTATCTTGACATTGCCGTCTGGGACCGGTGGTTTCTCGATTTACAGCGATGCTTCTGGTCGGGGTCTGGGTTGTGTACTTCAGTAGCACGGGAAGGTGATTGCCTATGCATCTAGGCAGTTACGTCCTCACGAGAAGAACTCCCCGACTCATGATCTGGAGTTAGCCGCTGTCATCTTTGTCACGCCCCGACTCGGAATCACCCGAATCATCGTCCTCGCAGGGGGCGTGATGCCGCACGAGCCTGGAGTTGCGCTCGTGCAAGGCAAGATGACAAGTTCTCAAATGGTTATCTTTTGATTCGATTCAACAACGAAAGGAAAACAGAGTATACGAAACAATTTCTTTATTGATATTCGAGACTGAGATTACAATGGCTTTCGATATCCTAACAATATATGCCAGATTGGCTACAACACTCAGGTTCTCTCTTACCCACAAAGGATTTCACCGTTCCATACATCATGCCTTCTATATCTCGGCCGCATCAATCCAGCTGCGTAGTCCGAGCGTCAATGCGATAGCACGCTTCAATGCGCTTCGGCATTCCAAGCCTTAACACGTTCAAGCAACGCTTCGCCACGAGCAATCCATTCCCTGCACCCTGCATGAAGCTGGTGGGGGATCAGTACGTTCGTCCTCGCATGTACTGATTCAAAGATCATCTTTCCAAACCAACATTTTAATCTTTACGTTGAATCATGCAACTTAGCTTATGATCTTGCTATGTTCTCCTTAGGGTCAATTTCATGGCATCTTTGAAAGCGTAAAGCATGTTATCATAGCATCATGTTATCGAATTGAATAGGCAAGCAAGTAAGCAATCTCGTGTTTGATTCGTGGCGCGACTTACCAAGTCGACGCACTCGCCCTTGCGTCTCTTGCACTGACGCAAGGTGAATACGCCCATCTGTTTTCCCTGTCATGTTATAAGTGCATCTCTATGCGGATCTATACGTGCACGATAAGAGTGTACCGCGCACTTTCGACCCAGGATCCGTCCATGCATGATATACGTACCTTGCACTTTCCAACCCATCGCCCTTAATAACTATATGAAGGCCGTTGGCGTATCCGCGCCGGAATGGACTAAAGGAGTTGCTTTCTCTTTTCTCTCCTTCTTTTCTCTCGATTTGGTTGGGCTGCCCGGGCGTTTCACGGGTTGGGTCACTCTCCCAACAACCGAAACGTTTCCGCTACATGCTATCATTTGCGGCTTCTCCCATCTTGTTTAAGGATGTGCGCCTACAAAGATTATCCATCCCTCCGCGGCCAATCGGTTTTCGGGCGCATCCGGTATCTATCCGATTGGGGGGGATACTCGTGCACGAGTTATTATCACTTTAATCTCGAGCCCATTCCAATCGACCATGCAACGTCCTATCATTCAACAGTTAAATTCAAACAACCAAACATAGTCTTGAGTCCGAGACTCAGACTTATCGTCTCGCATTCCTTCCATTTAGCTTTCTATGTTCTTTCGTTTCTTGCTTCGTTTCAATGCTTCAATGGCATCGTGCCTCAACTCAATGCTCGTCAATCGAACGACCCGAAGGTCTCGAACACCTTTCGAGGCAACATGTCATATCCGACAGTTCTGCCACATTCATACCGCAACTGTATTCTCTCGCAACGAAGCCATCTTTTATTATCCCGTGCACGTAGGCACGTTTCAACCGTATCCCCATGTTCTATAACTTAGCATTCAATGTTCGGGACTTGCGCGCTAGGGCGCTCGCCTATTGTCTTTCAATGTTCTAGCCGTCTAACTCGTGCATCAAAGGCACGGTATGGTTCGTGCACTAAGGCACTCGCCGATTACAGTTATCCCATGTTCTTATGGCTTGCGCACCGAGGCGCTCGCCCTTGCGATATCCAATGTTCCATAGCGACTCGTGCATAGGATGCACGTTTCATTTCAATTGTTCTAACTTAGTGTTCGACTCACACTATGTTTTATCTCCGATCGGACCACGCCCGTGGCGTCGATAGGTTAACTTTAGCATACAATGATATATTTGACTTATCGAATGAAGGAGTAAAAGAAGTCAATCCTCCCACCTTGAGTCGATACGCCTTCGTCATTTCGCCGAGCCGGTGCGGCTCGATTCCCTAACTTTGTTGCACGGCCACTCTCCTGACTTAGCCATTCGAGCACTTCGTGCTTCGTTGAGTTATACGCCCAATTTGCCTTAGCATGCCCAAGTCTTAGCCCGTCGTAAGGCGACGACTTGATTTCGCGGACCCCTTACTAAATATTGCAAAAGATCGACCTCTAATATTTTCCCGTCAAAGTATGACCTGCACACGAAACCAACTAAAATCAATACTTGCTTCGATTCGGACTTGCGCCTTGGTCGATTCGATTTCTTAGAATCTTTGAGCCGATTCAATACACTCATCCTTCGGGGCAACGCGGCGCTTCGCATCGATTCACTCGATACATTCTTAAGGACAAGGCAACTCTTCGCATCGACTTAGTTCGATGCGTTGCTCGGGACAACTTAGCTCTCGTATCGTTTTGCATCGATACATTCTTTCGGTCCACGTGACTCGTTGAGTCAACGCTTCAGCGTAATGCACCGTGCGGAGCGGGGCATTACAGAATATACCACTCAAAACAAGGTTCGTCCTCGAACCAAAACCAACACTCTGAATAAGTATTTTATAGATCGTTTCACGATCTCGTCCCATCAATGTTGTTCGATTTCATAAAATCTCGCAAGCTTTTCACTAACATTTCAAAGTCATCCCTGCAGCTCGATTTGAATTTTGTATACAACTCGATTTGGATCCGTACCTATATTCAAGGCGTCCCGAAGATATATGTATTTCGACCAAGTCCAGTCGTAGCAAATTGGAACAAAGCTGACAGGTAAATTTCAATCCTATGCTTGCCATCTCGTACTCTCGATCAGACCTATCCTTAGCACTTGTTCTCGCAATTTCATTGCATAATGCTACACGATTCAATGTCGCCTTTCTCATTTCGTATGTTTCATATGGACTACCAACTCTATGCATCGCGTCAAGCCGTCGCGCATCCGATCGCAACGATCCTCCGCAACGCCTTGCGTTCGATATCGCCATCCAACTATTTCTGAAGTCTCGCTTGCAACTTGTCTCGATACTATTTTCTTTGTTGACTTATAAATGCATCAACATTCAGGGCTACGCCCGCTAGGTTTACTCACATAGTCTCCGTGCTTAGATTCTTCCGACGCAAGTTTAAATTGACATTGCACAAAGGCCACAATCTATCTGACACGAAAGTTTACATCAAGGCGATGGTGCTCAAGGCAACGATCGCCTTGACACGAATGTCTTAACGACGCATCTTACATTCGATTTCCTAACGAGTAGGAATTCACTAGCCAAATTCCCAAATTGTCCGTCTCGCAACATCGAATACAAGTTTGATTCACGCAAGCTCAATTGCAAGGTGAATCCGAATCTAACGACATGACTTATAGGTCATTCCTTTATCGTTCCCTCTCGTGCATAGCACGTTCATCGCAATCGCCTAGACTTATCATTCACATGCACCGTGTTAAATTTGCTATCGGTACAATCCCATATGCGATATCGCATGGGTCATCTTACGGTCTGTAGTATTCAATTTGATTTGGCGGTCAAGTCTTCTAGGGTCAGCTGCCCCGAAGCTACGCTCAAAAATTGTGGATCATTAACGAAGGACAGTTTACTACGAACCATGCTATATCTTATTTCGGAGCCAAATCACGTTCCGACATAACCATTTCTATGCGACTATCCAATCCGCACATAACCATTTCTATCGGCGCAACTGATGCGCAACTATCCTCCGAGCAAATTCTTGTACTAGCGTCGATAATTCTGACATTCACGACGCATCTACTCGCCTCGAGTTTGAGTCTATCTTATTTGCGGGTCGACACACGAGATGCTATACGCATCGAGCAATCGTCGATGACTTATAGTCTCGTCTTGATTAATCACAAAATTTACGATCAACCAAGTTCGTTCATCCTCGTATTGTTACTTACAAAAATTTCGATAGCGCAAGACGTACTCCATTTTGTATTCTCACATCGCTTACGTTTCCTTACGTATCGATCTCGATACGCCGTATCCATTTCGATAACGTAAGGGAACTTTGAATCCGTTTCGACATCAACTTAACTCGCTTTGCATACATCCAAGTTCGCCACAAACTTTTCCATACGCATCTACTCATTCTCCGATTCACCGCATTCTGCTATACTTTGATCGCGTAACCGAGTTACCGATTATCCAACATCGTGCCCTCGAGTTATACGATCTCGCCCTCTAAGTTTTGCGTGTTTTTCAGTCGTACTCAAATGAGTGTCGCTGTAACTTAACCAACTATTTCATAGGCACGACTTCTCGCGTCAACCAACTTTCTTACCGAAGTCGCACATCGTGCGATTCAATTTCAATGTTTGCATCGCCTAACATTTCTATCGAGATCGTAAGTCGTACGATTCGATTCGTCTCGCCCAACGTTTCTACCGAGATCGCAAGTCGTGCGACTCATTTATAAGTTCAAGTTTTCCCTTCCCGTCGATCCGATTATTGCATCAAGGCAAAATCAATTCGCTAGTCTCGGTCGTCCGACCAACTTATAACTTTTATCCGACGTATCGTTCATCGATACGAGTCTCGCCTTATCGTCCCAACCGATCTTCGAAGAACACTTGCATCAACATACCGTCATACAAATTTTCAATCGAGTCTCGGTACTCCCCCGTCCGTTGCGGACATACCTTCCGCAATTCTCACAACGCGTCGATGAAATTTATCGCACAAGTGCTATACCATATACCACTCGGAATCGAGTCATTCATCGCCTACGTGGTATGGCATATACCACTCGAAAATCAAGCCATTTCCCTCGCACTATACTTAGTACAAGCCGACAATCTCTTCCGATTTACAATTTCCGCAGTGATCGTGCTTGATCACAACCGTAACTTTGATTCTATCAAAACCCGACACGATTCGGTCAATGTTCTCGCTTGCCAACATAAGTTTGGTGTGCAACCGAACGATTCGTTCTATCGATTTTATGATTTCAATTCTTTCCTTACGTTGCATCTCGTGCAACATTTTACTTGATATACGTCGCACCCCGTGCAACAAATTTCACTTTCGATACGCGTTGCACATCGTGCTACGATTTATTTTCGATACTTTCATTTCACTTTGTACAACGATTCAATTCCAATTTCCTTCGCACTTCGTACAACGATTAATTCGATATGCGTTGCACCACGTGCAATGATTTTTACTTTCAATACGCGTTGCACATCGTGCAACTATCATCTTCGATATTTACCGCACCTCGTGCAACGAATTACTCTCGACTTTCCAAGTCAATGCACAATCCGTTTAACACATTCGGTATTGGCTTATCACTTCTCACTTTCATTTTAACGCATATTCATTATTACTCGTTGCACTTCGTACATCATTTTATTTCTCATTCAGCATGTTACATTGCCACATTATCTCAAATCGTATTCCACAATTTGTTGCGCTTGCAGCAACTAACATTCTTACGGCTCGTTTGCATTCAATGCAATATACCCTTCGCAACTTTCTTAGCAAACATCATGAAATTTTCAACACACATGCGGCAAAATTTCATGATTTGTATTAGACTTATTGTATGGAACATCCAGTGCGACATCGAGTAGAGTCAAGAGTGATATCAAATGGTGGTGGACAACTTTTCGAATTGTAATGAAGTAAGCGTCCAGAGGAAATTGAGCCTAGAGCTCTGATACCAATTTGTCACGCCCCGACTCGGAATCACCCGAATCATCGTCCTCGCAGGGGGCGTGATGCCGCACGAGCCTGGAGTTGCGCTCGTGCAAGGCAAGATGACAAGTTCTCAAATGGTTATCTTTTGATTCGATTCAACAACGAAAGGAAAACAGAGTATACGAAACAATTTCTTTATTGATATTCGAGACTGAGATTACAATGGCTTTCGATAGCCTAACAATATATGCCAGATTGGCTACAACACTCAGGTTCTCTCTTGCCCACAAAGGATTTCACCGTTCCATACATCATGCCTTCTATATCTCGGCCGCATCAATCCAGCTGCGTAGTCCGAGCGTCAATACGATAGCACGCTTCAATGCGCTTCGGCATTCCAAGCCTTAACACGTTCAAGCAACGCTTCGCCATGAGCAATCCATTCCCTGCACCCTGTATGAAGCTGGTGGGGGATCAGTACGTTCGTCATCGCATGTACTGATTCAAAGATCATCTTTCCAAACCAACATTTTAATCTTTACGTTGAATCATGCAACTTAGCTTATGATCTTGCTATGTTCTCCTTAGGGTCAATTTCATGGCATCTTTGAAAGCGTAAAGCATGTTATCATAGCATCATGTTATCGAATTGAATAGGCAAGCAAGTAAGCAATCTCGTGTTTGATTCGTGGTACGACTTACCAAGTCGACGCACTCGCCCTTGCGTCTCTTGCACTGACGCAAGGTGAATACGCCCATCTGTTTTCCCTGTCATGTTATAAGTGCATCTCTATGCGGATCTATACGTGCACGATAAGAGTGTACCGCGCACTTTCGACCCAGGATCCGTCCATGCATGATATACGTACCTTGCACTTTCCAACCCATCGCCCTTAATAACTATATGAAGGCCGTTGGCGTATCCGCGCCGGAATGGACTAAAGGAGTTGCTTTCTCTTTTCTCTCCTTCTTTTCTCTCGATTTGGTTGGGCTGCCCGGGCGTTTCACGGGTTGGGTCACTCTCCCAACAACCGAAACGTTTCCGCTACATGCCATCATTTGCGGCTTCTCCCATCTTGTTTAAGGATGTGCGCCTACAAAGATTATCCATCCCTCCGCGGCCAATCGGTTTCCGGGCGCATCCGGTATCTATCCGATTGGGGGGGATACTCGTGCACGAGTTATTATCACTTTAATCTCGAGCCCATTCCAATCGACCATGCAACGCCCTATCATTCAACAGTTAAATTCAAACAACCAAACATAGTCTTGAGTCCGAGACTCAGACTTATCGTCTCGCATTCCTTCCATTTAGCTTTCTATGTTCTTTCGTTTCTTGCTTCGTTTCAATGCTTCAATGGCATCGTGCCTCAACTCAATGCTCGTCAATCGAACGACCCGAAGGTCTCGAACACCTTTCGAGGCAACATGTCATATCCGATAGTTCCGCCACATTTATACCGCAACTGTATTCTCTCGCAACGAAGCCATCTTTTATTATCCCGTGCACGTAGGCACGTTTCGACCGTATCCCCATGTTCTATAACTTAGCATTCAATGTTCGGGACTTGCGCGCTAGGGCGCTCGCCTATTGTCTTTCAATGTTCTAGCCGTCTAACTCGTGCATCAAAGGCACGGTATGGTTCGTGCACTAAGGCACTCGCCGATTACAGTTATCCCATGTTCTTACGGCTTGCGCACCGAGGCGCTCGCCCTTGCGATATCCAATGTTCCATAGCGACTCGTGCATAGGATGCACGTTTTATTTCAATTATTCTAACTTAGTGTTCGACTCACACTATGTTTTATCTCCGATCGGACCACGCCCGTGGCGTCGATAGGTTAACTTTAGCATACAATGATATATTTGACTTATCGAATGAAGGAGTAAAAGAAGTCAATCCTCCCACCTTGAGTCGATACGCGTTCGTCATTTCGCCGAGCCAGTGCGGCTCGATTCCCTAACTTTGTTGCACGGCCACTCTCCTGACTTAGCCATTCGAGCACTTCGTGCTTCGTTAAGTTATACGCCCAATTTTCCTTAGCATGCCCAAGTCTTAGCCCGTCATAAGGCGACGACTTGATTTTGCGGACCCCTTACTAAATATTGCAAAAGATCGACCTCTAATATTTTCCCGTCAAAGTATGACCTGCACACGAAACCAACTAAAATCAATACTTGCTTCGATTCGGACTTGCGCCTTAGTCGATTCGATTTCTTAAAATCTTCGAGCCGATTCAATACACTCATCCTTCGGGGCAACGCGGCGCTTCGCATCGATTCACTCGATACATTCTTAGGGACAAGGCAACTCTTCGCATCGACTTAGTTCGATGCGTTGCTCGGGACAACTTAGCTCTCGTATCGTTTTGTATCGATACATTCTTTCGGTCCACGCGACTCGTTGAGTCAACGCTTCAGCGTAATACACCGTATGGAGTGGGGCATTACAATCTTTGCCCTGAAGTTGTGGAAGCACTATCTGTACGGAGAGCGGGTTGAGATCTTTACTGACCACAAGAGCTTGAAGTACGTGTTCACTCAGAAGGAGCTGAACATGAGGCAGAGACGTTGGCTCGAGCTGATGAAGGACTTTGATATCACCTTGCAGTACCATCCAGGAAAGGCCAACATAGTCGCAGATGCCTTGAGCAGGTATCCAGTGGCTATGTATCTGACATCATACCGTCATCTTTTGGCCGACCTGGATAGTTTGGGAATCGAGGTGATCATTCCAGGCATGGAGGTACAGATGTGGGGTTTACAGATTCAGTCTGAGTTGATGGACAGGGTCAGATCAGCGCAGTTTGATGATGTTGCCCTGAGGAGCATCAGGAAGCAGGTGCAGATAGGGTTGCTTGATGATTTCTCCATTGCCGAAGATGGGTCGCTGCTGCATGGTGCTAGACTGTGCGTTCCGAGTGGAGAGCTTCGGGAGGAGGTTCTTCAGGAGGCTCATCGCTCTCAGTACTCTATGCATCCTGGTGCCAACAAGATGTACAGAGATCTGAGAGAGCACGTTTGGTGGTACGGTATGAAGCGCGAGGTGGCTCAGTTCGTATCTCGCTGCTTGGTTTGTCAGCAGGTGAAGGCCGAGAGACAGAGGCCTGGTGGATTGCTACAGCCACTACCCATTCTCGAGTGGAAGTGGGAGCACATCACCATGGACTTTGTGTCCGGACTTCTACGGTCTCCAGGAGGGAAAGACGCGATTTGGGTCATAGTTGATAGATTGACCAAATCGGCCACTTTTTGCCTTTCAAGGTGGGTTTGTCTACGGAGAGGTTGGCAGAGCTATATGTTCGGCAGATCGTATGATTGCATGGAGTCCCGGTGAGCATAGTTTCAGATCGAGATAGCCATTTCACTTCCCACTTCTGGAGGAGTTTGCAGGCTAGCTTGGGCACCTCGCTCAAGTTCAGTACTGCTTATCACCCCCAGACAGACGGGCAGTCGGAGAGGACTATCCAGACCTTGGAGGATATGCTTCGTACGTGCGTGCTAGATCTCGGGAGTTCTTGGGAGGACCATCTCCACCTGGTAGAGTTTGCTTACAACAACAGCTACTAGGCCAGTATAGAGATGTCGCCATTCGAGACTCTATATGGACGGAGATGTCGTACTCCCTTATCATGGGACGATGTTGGCGAGAGGGTGCTGCTTGGACCAGAGATGGTGGTGGATGCAGCTGAGAAGGTCCGGCTTATTAGAGACAGACTTCGGATGGCTCAGGATAGGCAGCGGCACTGGGCCGATAGCCACCGGAGACCGTTAGAGTTCGAGGTTAGTTTCAGTTCCTGTTTGTGCTTGTTTGTGTTTTGTCTGTCATGTGTTCTGAGTTTGTTTTATGTCTAGGCTGGCGCTATGGTGTTCCTGAAGATTTCTCCGACACGGGGCACGATTCGCTTTGGCGGGAGCGGGAAGCTTAGTCCGTGCTACATCGGACCTTTCACCATTCTTGAGAGGGTCGGTGCAGTGGCTTACCGGCTAGACTTGCCGCCTACGCTACACGTGTCGCAGCTGAAACGGTACGTGGCGGACCCCAGCCATGTATTGGACCATTCAGCGATCGAGGTGGGGCCTACTCTTCACTATCCAGAGCAGCCAGTTGAGATTCTGGATCGTAGGGAGAAGGTGCTCCGGAACCAGGTTATCCCCTTGGTTCGCGTTGCATGGAGGCATCACTCTCCAGACGAGTCTACCTGGGAGAGAGAGGACGACATACGGGAGCGTTTCCCTTATCTCTTCGAGCCCTAAGGTATAATTTTGTTTCTGCTTTGTGATTCATTGTATGTTTGTTTTAATTTTGAGGACAAATTTTTTTTAAGGTGGATAGATTTGTCACCCCCAGTTTTCACAAACAGGGGTATTTTGGTAATTTTCTACTTTAAAAATTATTTTGGAATTATTTAATTACTATTTGTATTATTTTGGGGTTATTTGAATCGGGTTCGAATTTCGACTCATTCCGACTTGTTTTGACTTGTTTCGGAGACCCGGGGTATTTTGACCTTAGTGGGCCCACACACTAGTTAGACATGGCCCACATGTTAGATATTTTGGTTAGAGACTAGACTAATTATTTTGGTTAATTTTAGTTAGAGATTAGTGGTTTTGGTTTGACTAAACTACCCCCGGCTTAACCCTTTCCTATTTATTAGCTATTTTAACCATTGGAGGGCAAACTTGTAAATATCCAAATAGGACAAAACCACACATGTGGCCGGCCATAGAGGGGGGGATGGGGAGGAAAGAGAAAATCACTTTTTCCATTCTCATCCACTCTTTTCTTCTTCTTCTCCAAAGGGCTCCTTCTCCTTTTGAAGTTTCCATTGATTTCCTTCTCCAAACCAAGGTGAATCCTTCTCCAAACTTGATTCTTTTCTCATGTAGATTGTGTAGGAACCCATTAGAAATGATTCCCATGGTGGTGTCCCTATTAGAGACCATTTTTGTGTCCTTTGGACATTTCTAGGAGTGTCCAACATGTAGGTTTGTGTCCCAATAGGAAAAACCCTCTTTTGGACACATGGATATTGTTCTAATATTAATTTTGTGTTGTTCTTCATATTATTCCAGATTTTTGCTTGTTAGAGAATGAGTTTATTCATGTATCTTAATGTATCATATTCATTCTTTTATTTGTTTATATATATGTGGTTATATATATATATATATTTTTTTAATATATATATATATATATATATATATATATATATATATATATATATATATATATATATATATATATATATATATATATATGGCTTATATATATATTGGGGGAAATATTGTGATGTGTTTGTGTGTCCAAAAAGGACAGCCATGGCCGACCATGTAGTGTTGGTGTTGGGGTTGGTATTGGTGAAGTGTTGGTGTTGGTGTTGGTGTTGGTGTTGGTGTTGGTGTAGTGGTAGTGTTGGTGTGTTTATTTGTGATAGAGGGGAGTTGTATAGATGAGTTAGTGGGGTGATTAGAGAGGTGTTTTGCTGCTGAAATTCAGCAGCTATTAGGCATAGTGACAGCCCCCAAAACACCAATAAACAGCCCCTATTTTATCCCATATAAATTAGTCCATAAAACCCCTTAAAACCCATCCAAAATTCTTCAAACTTCCACCCTTCATAGCCACAAAAACACCTATAAATCAGTCCACTTTTCAACCCAAAGTGACAGCCCCAAACACCCACAAAAATCAGTCCCCAACATCCCAAAAATCTGTCCATATTTACCTTTGTGTGTGTGTGTGTGTGTTGTGAGATGTGCGTGAGTGTTTTGTGAGGTGTTTTGAGAGTAGTATGGTATCCTATAGAAAAGCCTATCTCTAAACTAGTAGGAAACCTATTAGGAAACCTATAGAGAGGCTTATTAGAGTGTGGTATCATGTGAGGGTGAGTGGTGTTGGGGAGTGGGGTAATAAAAAGGGTAAATTCATGATATAGGCAAGGTAATGGGTAAAGGGCTAACATGTGTCGTAAGATGGTCTAGATGCTTAGGATACCCAAATTTCTTGGTAAGTAAACCTTAGATAGGTTGATATCTAGCTACCCTAAGGAGCCTAGGCTAGTGCCATGGGTATTGGCGGGGTTTCCTTGGGTTTGGGTAAGGTATCGGGATTTACCTTAGAAGGGTAAATGCTAGTTTTGCCTAGAAATGGGATATTAGTGTTAGAAATCTAAGATGGTGTTAGAACTTGATCCCCGTGGTTGGTAATGATCAAATATGGTACTCTAAGACTAGTTTTGACGTCGGTTGACCGTTTTGACCAAAAGTCAACAAAAGTCAACCGAATGTCAAACTTAGCCTTTAAGCGACCCGATTTGACCGAAACCAACCCAGAGTTGACCAGTTGACTAAAAATCAACAGTTGGTCAACATTAGACTAGTTTGACCTAGAGTTGACCTAGAGTTGACCAGAGTTGACCAGAGTTGACTTTTTGACCAAAAGTCAACTGTAAGTCAACCGTTGATCCCGATTGACCTAGTTTGACTTGGAATGACTCCCAGTGACCTAGTATGACCTAGTATGAACCAGTATAGCCTAGTATGACTCAGTTTGACCTAGATTGACCTAGTATTGACTTAGACTTGCATTCATCGCTTGTGTTAGCTTCCTTTTTTAGTATTTAGCCCTGTTTGACTCATAGTATCTTATTTTAGGTCTGTGATCACTCTGAGTATCTGTTCACCTATCAGCTCAGGACCACAGGCGAGTACATTCACTGATAGTTTTTATTGTCTTGATATCTACTATATCTGATTCAGTCGTAGTGTTATACTTGATTCCTGACACGACAGTTCACGGACTAGTATACATCGAATCCTGTCATGAGATGTTATTCCTGGACTTTCTTGGTATATGGGTATGAGATATTTCTGTGTTCCTGTACTTATATAGACACACATTGGGAGTGGGCTGGCCCCCTGCTCTCGAACCCCGTGTCATGACGTGCCATGTCCGGATCCGTGATACTATTCGGGGAATAGAGGAAATTTATTAGGGGTTATGTGATCAAAATCTCAGAGATTATATTTCAGTGTTTTGCTGGCGCCGCCCTCACCTCACGTAGGGTGTAGCAGATACCTCTCCGCGGTTATCCGGGTTGGCCAGCATTGTCCTCTTCGGAGGCCCTCTTCGGAGGTTCTGCGTGATTGTCGAGCCAAGTGGATAACCGTTCTCCCGATTCCCTAGCCGATCACATTTCGCCCTAATAATTCAAATCACTTTTTATTTATTGTTGTCATATCTTACATTCCAGTTCACCTTTACTTACTTTACTTTACCATGCTATGATTCATTTCTCATATGCTCTACCTGTCTTTTATACTGTACCATAATGATGGGACTAAGTTCTGTTTGAAAGAAGGGTTACAACCTCGGTCCTTGTTTGATTTAAGGGTTGTAACTCGGCTTTCAAATGGTTCCCAAGTTGCCTATATTTCTTTGTCTTGTATTTCATTATTACTGTCTCTTATAGTATTTCTCAATTCATATGGAACTGCTGTTGTTGTTTTGTACTTGCTCATTTTCCTGACATGATACGTTGACAAAATTTTATAGATGATTTAGAGGCTGATTGCCCGACTTACTACGGGATAGAGTCTGATGGACTTGATCTAGACAGGGGCTTAGTGGTAGAGCCTCTTGACTTCGCTCACCCAGAGTAGCCTAGTTTTAGTTAGGTTTGCCTGGCCTGCGAGCCAGCTAGTTCATTTCTGTTGTAGTATCTTTATACTTAGTATTATTCTGAGACTCTGGATTTTGTGTTAGCTATGACTTGTGGATATTTCTGGACTCGTCTTTTGCTTATTCTATCATATCTCTTTTCCATGCTTTCTACCTTAGTTTTGATTTATGTGATTGAGACAGTATTGCTTTGTTCCTCCGTTCGAAGTGTATATACTGTATAGGTACATTTATCTGTTTAGTCGTAGTATTTACAGATCCTATATACAGCGTTCTACCGCCGATTCTGCGGCGTAGGCTGGACGTAACCACGTGCTCGTGCCCCTCTTCAGGGTACGGGTCGTGACACCTTCTACTCTTCATCAGTGTTTTAAATACATTGACAGCAATGGAAGAGTACAAAAGGAAGTTGCTGATATAAATCCTTTCCATGGGGTTGAAGCTTATTTCAATGATTCCCGGATGTACAAAGAAGAGTATACAAGGGTGATACAAGCTATGGAGAAAGAGGATCCGCAAAGTGAGACCTTGATAATTTCTATTAAAGGTCGAACTACTCAGCAACAATCTCCTAAACCCTCTGGAGAAGGTTCTTTCATTATTCCAGTGAGCGGATGGATCTCTCCATTACCTCAGTCGCCTACTCAAGATACACTGATCATTCCTGTCAGTGGACGTACTACAATTCATGTATCTTCACATATAAAACAGGATACTCTAGTAATCCCTGTTGGAGGGCGGACTAGTCTTCCATCTCAGGCTTCAAGGGAGCTCACCTCTTCTGAGCCGTTTGTTATCGATCTTAATCGAAACAAAACTTCCTCTCGTTCTTCTTCTCCCCCTTTAGTCATTGATTTGGCTAAGATTTCTAAGGCTCAGCCTTCTCCCAATGTAAATACTATTGCTTTTAAATTTAATGAAAAGTCTCCATCTTTGCAGTATATTGATGTGTGTAATCATGTTCATAGTTATTTGCATTTGTTAGATGACTTGAGAACAATAACCATAGGAGTTGTACAGACTTTTCATACAGACGTATCCCTAGAATTAGTACAAACTTCATACTTTCTGATTCCTAGTAGAAAACCAGGAGACATTCCAATATTCTTCTACAAAGGGCCCCAGAATCCTTCTGATTTAGAAGATGATAACAAAGACGACAATACTGGAAGGTTACAACTACGTCGTTATAGTCAGCAATCTAAAGACATCATCAAAAATATGAGCTATAACTTCAGAACTGGCCTCAATAATGGAAAAGGAAGAAGAATGCATGTCCGGATTCCTCCTCTGAAATATGGGAGGACAAAATGCGGATTAGGTTATATTGCTCCTACTCCCTTTATCAATACTATCCATGAAGATCCCAAATCTGACGAAGATAAGAGATCTGATTCTTCTAGTACTACCTCTTGGGATTCTGATACAAGTATTGGTGACTTCCACTACAACATTCTGTCTTCCAACATGGTCTCCATTGACAGTTCTGAAGAAGATGATGAAAACGAAGACGAGTTTGAAATCTCACCTGAATCAGAACAATGGGCTCAAAGGTTAGATAATCAATGGGAGTTCCGATTCGAGCAAAAAGAACCTCCGACTGAAGATAAACTCATTCAAATAGATGTTGGTGAAGAGGGATCCCCCAAACCAATATTCATTAGTGAAAGTCTTTCAGAAACTGATAAGCAAGACATAATTAAACTTATTCGTGAATACATCGATGTCTTCGCTTGGAGTTATGAAGATATGCCAGGACTTGATCCACAAATCGCAACTCATAAACTCAATATCATGCCGAATACTAAACCGGTCAAACAACAACAGCGACGATTTCGTCCAGACATTATGGATGCAATTGAAGCTGAAGTCAATAAACTCATGGCCTCTGGGTTTATTAGAGAGGAACAACATCCCGATTGGGTGGCTAATATAGTTCATGTCCTTAAAAAGACTGGCAAGATCAGAGTATGCATAGACTACCGCGATCTCAATGCGGCATGTCCTAAAGATGAATTCCCTCTACCAATTACTGATGTTATGATCGATAATACCTGTGGGTTTGAACGGATGTCATTCATGGACGGGTATTCTGGGTACAATCAGATTAAAATATTTCCAGATGACGAGAAACACACTTCTTTCAGAACGCCGATCGGTACATACTGTTATACAGTTATGCCATTCGGTCTCAAGAATGCATGAGCAACTTATCAACGAGCCATGAGCACTATATTCCGTGAACATTTGCAAAAAACAGTCGAATGCTACGTTGATGACATCGCAGTCAAAAGTCGACAAAAAGAGGATCACATCCAAGATTTGAAAACTATTTTTGATCTAATGCGTAAGCATCAATTAAAGATGAACCCTACTAAGTCCTTCTTAGGCGTCTCTAGTGGTAAATTTCTCGGCTTCGTCATTACCTCGAAAGGTATACACGTGGATCCCGAGAAGATCAAAGCCATCCAAGAGATGCGTCCTCCACGCACCTTAAAAGAGCTACGAGGATTTCAAGGAAGAATCGCTTATATCAGGAGATTCATCTCTAATCTTTCAGGACGCTGCAGACCATTCAATAAACTTATGAAAAAAGGTGTTTCTTTTGTCTGGAATGATGAATGTCAGAAAGCATTCGATGATATAAAACAATATCTGATGAGCCCTCCAGTATTGGTTCCTCCTGTCTCAGGAATACCGTTTCTCCTATATACCCGAGCAATGAGTCATTCATTGGGTGCATTGCTCGCTCAAAAGAATAAAAATGGTCATGAACAGGCCATTTACTATCTCAGTCGTACTATGACCGGAGCTGAACCTCGATATTCACCAGTCGAAAAAGAATGTCTAGCCCTGATGTTCGCTGTTCAAAAGACACGATATTATATCATTGGCCAGACTATTCATGTCATCTCCAGGATCAACCCCATACGAGTCATGATGAAAAAACCAAGTGTTTTAAATTCTCGATTGGCTAACTGGGGAATCTTACTTGCTCAGTATGACATGCATTATATCCCTCAGAAATCAGTCAAAGGACATGCTTTAGCTGATTTTCTGGCTGCTCATTCAATTCCAGAGAATTCAAAACTCTACGATGAAATTCCAGATGAAGTCCTAGACTCAAATCAAATTGATGAAGAAGATTCTACTTGGCGTCTATTCTTTGACGGAGCTTCAAGAATAGGTCCTAATGGTGACATTGTTGCTAGAGTTGGAATTATTCTTGTATCACCAGAAGATCTTGCTATCCAAAGAGCTTATTCTCTCAATCAACCATGTTCAAACAACGTTGCTGAGTACAATGCATTACTCATTGGTCTTCAGCTCGCTAAACATCTGAATATTCAACATTTGGAGGCGTATGGAGACTCTAAACTCATTGTCAATCAGATAAGGGGCACTTATGAAGTTCGCCATCAAGATCTGGTTCCTTATCATAGATCGGCTATATCTATGGCTTCCTCATTTGAAGGATTCTTCATCGAGCATGTTAGGCGAGCATGTAACACAGAAGCTGATGCTCTTGCTAATCTTGCAGCGGTATTAGCTATTCCAATTAGACGTCAACAAATGATTGTTGTTTGCAATCGAAAATTATTTCATCTCGAAAACAATCTAACTCTAGGATTTCCAGTTGACATTAAAAAATCAACATCTCATGATGTCAATGCAACAAGAGGATTTGGATTAAGTCGTAAATCATTATCATCTTCATCTGATTCTAGTATGGAATTCACCTTCATTAGTTTGGCTGAGATTCAGAATACAGATAAAGATTGGAGACTTCCTTTCTTAGATTTCGTATTGTATGATATCCTTCCAGATAATCCGAGTGAGGCAGCATCTATCAGACGACGATCACTCAGATTCTATTACAATCATACTACAAAAACCTTATATCGTCGAGCTTATGATGGTTTACTTCTTCGATGTATTGCCGGTGATGAGGCCCAACAAATTATCCGTGAAGCACATGATGGAATTTGTGTAGCACATCAGCCTGGACCAAAACTTCAAGACCGTATTCGACGTATGGGTTATTATTGGCCCACTATGGTATCAGATGCCATCGAATATGCAAGGAAGTGTAAAGCTTGTCAAATCCATACGGATTTTATTCATCAACCCTCAGAATTTCTACATCCAACGGCAGCATCATGGCCCTTTGAAGCTTGGGGTATGGACATTATTGGTCCGATCAATCCGCCTTCATCAAAAGGTCATCGGTTTATTCTCGCAATAACCGATTATTTCTCCAAATGGGCCGAAGCTATTCCTTTATCTGAAGTCAAAACTTCCAATGTCATCAACTTTATCAAGCATCATGTCATCTACAGATTTGGTGTTCCTCGACGCATTATTCATGATAATGGACCATAATTCGTCAGCCAGAAATTTACTCGATTCTGTGACGATCATCGGATCAACAATGTGGCTTCTACCGCATATAATCCGGCAGCTAACGGATTAGCAGAAGCTTTCAACAAAACCATCATCAAACTCTTAAAGAAGTTTGTTTCTACCAACAAACGTAATTGGAGTGAGAAACTTGGTGAATGTTTGTGGGCTTACCGCACTACAGTTCGTAATGCTACTAAATGTACACCTTTCTCTCTGGTGTACGGATGTGAAGCTGTTCTTCCATTAGAGATTCAAATTCCTTCTTTAAGGATAGCAATCGCTAATGAACTTACCACCGAGAATAATGATCGTCTTCGACTTCAGGAATTAGAAGCTCTGGATGAAAAGCGGTTATATGCTCAACAGAATATCGAATTCTATCAAGCTAGAATTTTAAGAGCTTTTAATAAGAAAGTCAGAGTTCGAGCATATCAAAAAGGGAAACTTGTTCTTGCAGTCAGACGTCCGATGACTATGACACACATGAGTAAAGGCAAGTTCGATGCAAAATAGGAAGGTCCCTATGTTGTGAGCCGAGTCTTCTCAAATGGAGCTTATCAACTCTCAGAACTGGATGGTCGAATTGCTATGATGCCTATTAATGGCAAATTCCTTAAAAAGTATTATGTATAAATATAAATACTTGTAAATCATCAGACAAGTTCAAGTCTATAAATAAAATTCAAATTTTATTTTATCATGGATGATAGTACATGATATTAAGGAAGATCACTATCATCTTTCTCTATATTTGGACGTGGACCGCTGCCGTCCTTCTCGAAAACACGATCAGCAAAGGAGCTGAGAACTTCCTTGTTGGAACCCACGAGGAACTTGCAAGCAGCCATCCTCATGGCTTCTTCTTCTTCAGTCCTTCCCGGTTCAAGCAGAAAGTCCAGGATGTCTCGTGGTGGCTGGGGTGCAGACAAACCTTCGCCTGCTTTCGCCTCCTTCGGCTGAACTGGATCGGCAGGGCGTTCTTCAGTGCCCTTCTGAGCCTTCGGGGCAATTTCAGTCTTCTTAGATGCTTCTCCAGACGACATTTTTATGTGAAGAGTAGAAGTGCTCATTCCTGTCAGATTTCTGTTCTATTTATATACAAAGATTCCTCAAACAACGAAGCAACACATTCATTCGACGGTTCATCCGTTCATTATCACCTGACGGTTCGTCCGTTCATTATATTTATTCTGACGGTTCGTCCGTTCATTACATCCACCCGACGGTTCATCCGTTCATTTATTACCACCCGACGGTTCGCCCGTTCATTATCATCTGACAGTTCATCCGTTCATTTATTACCACTCGACGGTTCATCCGTTCATTCATCATCATCTGACGGTTCATCCGTTCATTATCATCCATTTTTGACGATTTATCCGTTCATTCCATCATTTGTCGGTTTTCCCGTTCATCCCACATACATTAACGATTCATCATCGTTCATCATCCATGTCAGTATCATATTTATGAAAATGATATCTAGTCTTTTGATTTTCAAGTCCAAAGATCATGAAAAATTGAGTTCAAAGATGTTTTTATGTCTGAATTCTATTTTTTTCTAATCAGTATTAAACTAAGATCATCTCTGGTTTAATATCATCTGATAGAATTATAAAGTTCATTTGTATATTCTATTCTATTGAAATGTGTCATGTATTATTTACCTCTGAACATATTTTCTATGAATACATCATTATCAAAACAATAAAATCAAAAATCAGATCAAAAGTTCTCATTTGTCTTCATTCAAAATCAAAATATTGATTAAAAATGAAAATATAAAAGATCTATTTATTAGGAGTTATTAGCTCCTTAATACGATCAAGTACAATACTCATTTTCTCATCATGAGCTTTGCGAACACTTCCTGCTGCTTCGACTGCGACATTTTGTTTATCGAAAACAATAATAGCGTGCTGGCGACGGTTAACTTCTTCAATTTGCTCTGCCTGCATCTGCTCTCGCTCTTGTTGAAGAAGTTGATAGCGTTCAGCTTTTGATATACGAGCAGTGACGACTTCAGCTCGCTCTTTTTCTATGAAGGCAATTCGCTCCTGAAGACGAGCTAGCTCCTCTTTCAACTTCTTAAGCTCTTCAGCTTTTGATATTTCATCCTTTGCCAGAAGTTCTACTCTCTGACGAGTAGTTAATATTTCTGCACCCTTTTCTACTAATTTCTCAGATGAAGAAGCGAGAAATTCTTCTAATGCAACTTGCTGGGCCTGGGCTTCATGCTCCAATTGAGCGATTTCAGCCACAGTTAAAGATTGAATATCTTCTTTCTTAGTCTCCCAGTATCTTCGGATGGTTATCTCTAATTCATCTAGGAGATGTTCGAAGAAGATACATTGAGATTTGCAGCCAGCATGTCGCAGTGCTTGGAGCGGGAAATTGACCATCGTTCGGAGCTCAGAGTAGGGCATAACTTCGTCTTTCAATAAACGCCTGGAGTATGTATCAAGATATGAGTAGATGATTTCTGAATACATCCCCAGAGTCCTTGCCAGTCCCGTCTCGAACCCAGGAGTCGCTGTCATCATTGAAGAAGAAGCTTGTATGTTTTCTATCCTGGGAACGGAGGTATATGCCGCTGGAGAAGTTGGCAAGTGCGAGCTCCCTTCATCAGCATCAGTCTGGACAAGTGGAGCATGAGTTGAACTCATTGCTGCAGCAGTTCCTACTAGTCAAAGAAAAAATAATCAGCATCTAAAGAAAAAGAAACAGTAAAAACAGAATTTGGAATAAAATTCTACCAGGCTGAGGTTCATATTCTATATATTGAGGGAGTCTTGCGTCTTCTCGTAGCCGGTCCATGATGGTGTCCGACACCTGCTTCATGTGACTGCTTCCAGCTCCAGAATTACTGGGCGCTGGAGCATTGTCCGGAGATTGAGCAGGTTCGGAGCTGAGTTCCATTCTGTTCCCTTTGACTTTATCTTCATCATAATGAGTAAAAGTGCCAGCATGCCAATCCTCTCCTTCTTCAGCTTCTTCTTCTTCTTCAGACTCTTTTTCATCCCCAGCTTCAGGATGAGTCTCTGATCCGGAGTCCATGATGTTCACATCTTCATCTATTCCTTGAGATGGATGAATCTCAGGAACAGTAATGATAGCAAGCTCAGTATTGACTGTCGGTTCAGTCTTTTCTGGAATATCAGTTCGAAGAATGATGTCTTTACAAACATTCTTCAACAAGTCATCAGCAGCTGATAGCTCGGACGTTGGCACATCTTCATCGCCTCTGGTCAAAGAAATGTTTTCTTCAATCTGAGTTTCTGAAACTTTCGGTTGTTCCATAACTTCTGCCGGGGCTGGTTCTTCTTCAGAATATTCAATCTGGTCATCCAATGCCTGGATGACGCCCTCTGTCCCATGCTCAAAAGGGATCATCCTCATCTCTGAGGGTTCAGTAGCTACTCCACTTGTTGTCGGAGCAGTCGTTTCCTGAGCTCGAGTGGACTCTACCTCAGTCCGTTCGGCTGAAGTTGCTGGAAGATGAACATAATCAGATTTTGTTTTCTCAGTGGAAGCCGTTTCATTGATCTCTGGCAAGACCCCTCCACTCATAATTGTTTCCAGGAGTTCATTGCCCTTCATTTTGTCGACGATCTTCTTGACGTACCTGCCTCTCGACCTCCTTGTTATCAAAGGAGCATCGTCTTCATCTGTATCTTCGTCTTTATCGGCGGCGTCATCTTCGTCAACTGAGATGCCACCTAAAGATGAAGTGGCAGTTACTGAGACCCCTTTCTTATTCTTCTTAGATGTCTGAGACTTAGTACTCTTTTTGGAGACTGTCTCAGATTCATCACTTCGCTTCCTCTTAGAAAGGGATACAAATATGGGAGGAAGAACTTCGTCAGGAATTCGCTCTTGAAATAATTCATATAGGGGTCAACCTCCGCTGTCTCATCTTCAGGTTCCGGAGAAAATCGTTGAATAACAATCTTCTTCTTCGACCTCTTTGATGGGGCTGGGTTGTCTTCCGCAACAAAAGTCTTCGGATGGAAACTCGGCATGAAGGTGCTCGATGAAACATAGAAGCGAGCATATGTGTAAAGCATCTTCGTCCCCATGCTGGATAAAGGATTAGGCATAGAGAATACAGCTTTTGTATCTCTAGCCGCGAAGTATCTCCAGGCTCGAGCTCCGTCAATAAGCCCTCCACGAGCAGAAAGGCAGGTGGTGGTATTCCCAACATGAAGTTGGTCATATCCGAATTGCCTGGCAAATCGGCTCGGTAGATACTGCTCCAGATACGTCATTTCTTCATGACGGTATACCAGATGAGAGGGCCGGATTCTCTGCAACCACTGAAAGGCTACATCATCTAGCCTGTGCCCTTTATCTCCGTCTATCATATTCAAGGGCATGCTCTCATAACCCAGTGGTGGAGGGACACATTGAATGGACCAATGTGACGCTCGATTCAGAATATTTCTGCATTCTGGAAGAGTGTGAACCTTCCAGAAAGTTTCTCCGGAGTACTTCTCTAAAAAGAGACTGCCACTCCCTCCTGATCCAGGAGGTATCAGACCGTCGTGATGGAGAAGAAGCCAACCATATAGATATGTGAAGGGCATCTCTATTCTTGGGAATTCATCAGTCATCCTCCTCTGATTAGATAGCATATTGGTTACAAAATTCCGAAGACCTGCGTTCAGCCTGCAGGTCATCGCTGATAATAAGTCTATCTTATAACCATACATAAGGCGCACTGCTGCAAAAATAACGCCTCTACGTATTCTGTCCAGAGAGCTGGAGCCAGGAACGACGAATCTTCTTAGCCAAAGAGATAGGAATCCGGCTAAATGACCGTTCCTTGACAGAGTCTTTCCACTCTGTCTCACATACGAGCTGAAGGTGGTTCCAGCTTTAAACTCATACCAGTCTTCATTGATCGTGAAATCCTTGCAGTCATACTTCTCTAGTAGATAAATGATTTCACTCTCAGAGAGAGGCTTGAAGGAGTTAATTTGGTACCATCTCTTCTCGTTTATCTTTTTCTCATCCTTTTCACGGTTCATGAAAAGATAAGACATCCACTTCTGGATGTGGTTGCCGGTTTCTTCCTTAGTACTCTTGTAATACATAGTACATGTGCCGAAATGGCACATCATCTCTTCAAACAGGTGCACCATCTCCGGATTCTTCTCCGACAGAAAGTTCAGCTCTTCTGTCGTAGTTACATACTCTTCATACGGCAGTGTGCCTGAAGGCAGAAGCGAGATGTATTCCATCTCATGAAGGGCAAAGCCCATCTCCCCTTTGGGAGTCATAAATGTCCCCGTCCTGTGGTTATACCTCTCAACCAAGGCCAGGAACAGAAAGGGGTTGGGTCTGAAGCCGTAGGAGGAATTGACGATCGCGTTATAAAGGTTTATCTTCTTCAGCTCACTCTCAAACTTCTCCAAAGCCCAATGGACCAAAGTCCTCCACCTCATGTTTTCCTGATTCATTAAGCCATTCATCCTCGGCGTCGAATCAGTGGGGTAGAATGCCTTCTCGTTTGCCATAAATTCATTTATGAAAACAGGCATCCTGAATGGCATCAATATTGATGAGTCTTCGGGTGGTACACATTCCGGCTTCAAACCTCGGAACACGGATACATGATTCTCTGGGGAACTGAAGAATCCCTCATTCCTGTAAATGATATGGCTCGCCTTTGCCTGCTGATATTCTGTTAAGTGCCAGGACATCTTTCTGGGATAACTGGCATACATGAATCTCATGATAGACAAGCCCCTAGAAACCTTCGGCCAGTACATGGGCTGTCTTGCATCACCTTCGAAATAGAAGCAGACCTTCTCTCTGATGCCCTTTGGTTGTGACTTCTATGCTATGGCATCCCCGAACAGAAATACTGGTTTCTTGTGGGACACCAAATCAAGACACTGAAAGGGTTCACCATTCATCAGACAGAGTAGAGTTTTATGGTCTTGATTTGTCAACAACGACAGTCTGGCTTCTGGAAGGTCAAACTGAGGAAATTGCACATGAGATAAATCATGTTTAAATGAAAAACTCAGGTGCCCTTCATAATCTGCCTCTTCACTTCGGATGTTCACTACAGAAAATAAAAGAAGACAAGATCAGATGTGTTTCAGTAAAATCTATATCTACGAGCCTTATGCGTGTATAGCAGTGCTCGAAGGAAATTTTATAAGTCACGCAGACTTCAGACAGATATACTATCAAGACAAGTTGAATGATTTATTCACGCAGGTGATTAATTCACGCAAAGTCCAGACAGATTAGAATGAAAGTCACGCATCATTGCCAGAATCACATTTAAGTGAAAATGACAAAAATACGCTGACGGATCAAGACTAATCTATCCAGAGGATGACTCTCAGAAGCTACGTGAATAATTCAACATTGACATCCCTGCCAATACATGAAAAATCACGCAGAGTCATGAGAGCCATGCTCATTTGCGTGAAACACAGAGCTTCGTAAACACGAAGATGTGAAGTATGGCCGACCCTAAAGAGGGGGCATACTTTATTAATATCCTTTGCCCTAAGAAGGGGAGATATATTTCTGAAGTTCATTATTTGTCTTAAGATCCTAAGATTTCTATGTGGAGTTCATCTTCATCAAAGTCATCTTCAACAGTTCGTATCCCCATCCATCACTTACGCTGCATAGGAGGATGCGTGACTTCGCGTCGAGGGAGTCTGTCGGTGGTGGCATGCGAGGAAGTCGCAGGAGCTTTCCCCTTGGCCTGAGCGTCGGTTTTCTTAGGAGCCATTGCTGCTGAGAAGGGGAAGAAGAAGTAGGAGAAGATGAAGTTCGTCGGGAAAGATGAAGTTTCTCTTCTGTGGATTTTTCTCTCTCTAAAGCAAGTAAAGAAGGAAAGAAGTGATTTATGGCTTATTTATAGGCTCATGAAGAATTCCAAACGGCAACATCATTATTTGCCTCGATTTAGGAGCTTTGCACGGGATCCTAATTGTACAGAATCCCAACGGTCCAATCATTTCGGAGTAAATCTCTCTTTAAAGTCATCTCAGCGTGACTAAATTCATTTTATCATCTCGATTTCAAAGTATTTCGAAATAATTTATCATTTTTCGAAAACTTTGAAGGGGGTTTTGTAGGCCTAAAAAATAAAAGTCACGCTGAGTTGATCAGGACAAAGTCTAAAAGTCACGCTGAGTTGATCAGGACAAGGTCTAAAAGTCACGCTGAGTTGATCAAGACAATGTTTAAAAGTTACGCTGGGTTCTACCAGACTATTATCTCAAATATACGCAGAGACAGCTCATCATTTGTCAGAGTATCATTATGACTGACAGTACGACAGTCAAAGAATGTCTCATCGTATGCCACGTATACACAGAACTCGAGAGATCACAGCCGACTATTGCGTGACTTTCGAAATCTTCTTCAACAAGACTCAGCCTTCATCAAGTTGGCGTACCAAAAGAGCTTATTGTCATTTAATGCGACTGACAAGGCAATCAATGTCAGAGATTTTGTGTCAGTCGAGGCACGTCGAATCAAGACAGCTGGCAGTTCTGGCTCGAGTCTGTGTGTATTTTGAACTTCTATGTTCCTTCCTCATGCTTGCGTGAATTCTGAGCTTTCTGCTTCCAGTTAGCATGTATTCTGAAGCCTTCTATCCAAAGTCTGCGTAGATTTTATCCTCAACAAGGCTGCGTAGATTTCATCCTCAATAAGCCTGCGTGGATTTCATCAAATTAGAGTACGTGGCAGCCATGCCACCAATCTCTCACATGTGTGTCCTGTAATTTGCACACGACTCATGCACGATTGCCATGTGTCCAACAGTTACAGGCCACGTCCAGTAACTGCTCATAACCTTGCATATGTTAAATCCTGCGTGATTTTCAACTATGCACAGGTTGTGAAGACAATTATTTTTTCAGTTATTTTTGACTCTATAAATAGAGTTCTTTTCTCATTTATTGTACAGATACATAGTTATCTAAATTGCTGTCGGATTCTTGAGAGCTTTTCTTCTTCGCATCGTCTAAGGGATAAAGCGATCGTCTTCTAGATCGGATTACTACAGTTGTATTTTCCCAGATACACAATAGGTAAAGTGAATTTATTTATGGAAAACATCGTCTAGAGTCTAAGCTATCCAGGTCACTAACACAAGTCAGAACGAGACGAAACTCAAATCCGACTAAACAAATCTCGAAAAATCAATATTAAATATATAAAATTCCTAAATATTAGAATATAAAAATGACAAATTTACCCTTAATTTTGAAAAGAGGGAGTGACAGGTTATTATTGGCTTAGATATCTCCAGTCCGTATTTCCCAAAAAAGCCTACCTATATCTCAAAAATCTACATATCCAAAAAGCCATAAATACATATACAATTTGGTCTATTCTAACCATGGTTTAGTATCGGTCGATACTGATCCAATACGGTCGATACCGATATGGTTTGGCATGTCCCGATCCAATACCGGCCGATACCCGATATTGATCGATACCGAAAAAGATAAATCAACTAGGGTTTAAAACATAATAAAGTTGTAAATGCATGTAAAAGAAGAAAATCAATCTATTGTATGTAAAGTTATAAACCAATCGGTAATAGTGACTACTATTCATCTAATTTCAAAACTACTAAGAAATAACACTAAAAATACTTAAAATTATGCCTAAATGTATAAAAATATATGTTTTTAAATGTAAATAATTTCTTAATAATTATTATTTTCGATACCAAAAAATTCGATACTCCGATCCGAAACCGTCGATATTATCGATATCGTCGATACCAATACTCATAGGAATAGTCCGATACCGATTCCAATACCGATACTTTGAACCTTGAATCTAACTTAGTCCGAAACTACCAGAACTCTGGCAGAACTCTGACCGAGTTCGGTCCGAGTTCAGTCAATTCAAATTCAAATTCAAATTTCAGTTGCCTCCAAATCTGCATACAACATTCGTTTACGGGATCTTGCATCCGAACTCTGCCTGAACTCTGCCCGATTTCGGTCAGAAAAAACACCTATAAATAGAGAAGAATTTTTCATTTCTAATCACTCATTCACTCTTCTCTCTATTCATTCTTAAAGTGTTTTTCAGTGATCAAAATCTTTCACATGTCACCTATACTCCTCTTAGCCAAAGTCAGTAGCATCTTGTTTGATTTAGAGTCTTTAGTTTACAAAGTTGTAAAGAGTTTGCAGTTCAGAAAATATCTCAGTTTTTGGAGTCGGTCATGTGCTCGTCACCAAGTACGGTGTTGTGAAGTCGGTCGTGCACTTGTCGCCAAACACGGTGTTGTAAAGAGACGACAAGCTCTTATTTAGCTTGCAAATAGTGGACTAACAGCGGGCAAGAGTACTTGTACTGGATTAGTCCTCTCAGAGGAAAACCAGTATATATTGTGATGTTCACTGAGTTTGATCTTCTATCTCTTACTGCAATTTAAATTACTGTCTCTTTATTCTGCCATAGTTTATAACTATTCAATTTTTAATTGGTGATTTTTTTTGCTGCATACGTACACACTCTATTCATCTCCCCTCTAGAGGTGCTCAACGGTCATACAATGTTAGTAGTTAGGATTCTATGATATGGGAAGTTTCTTAAGAGTTTTTCTTAGATTGATCTTAAGACCTCTGCCAGGATCAATTCTTCCATCCAAGCGGTCCAGCATCATTTCAGTTCACTCTCTGCATTAGTATCAATAAATAAGCATCTAGGTAAACAATCACTTTTCCATGTCAGCTATTATCTACCAATCAGCAACGACTACCAGCTCAGTAAGCCAGCTCAGCAAACAATTAATTAGCTGACTAGGGTTAGATAGCAAATAACTTATTAGTGCCTGTAAATTCCCAATATATAAGGGGATGAACAGGAGAGTATCAGTATCGAAGAATTGAAGTTTTATTTCTTGTTTTTCAAGTCTTTCATACAATATTTTCTTTGGAGCATTTTACTTCCATGTACTTCCTTTCCAATCTACATCAATAAAGCAAAGCCTTAGTTACAATTATCCATTCTCACTCTTCTTCTTCCTTCCTACTGTCGAATTCTGCTATGTTTTAATGGCGGGTTACTCCCGACCTGCAACAATGGTGAATCAGTTAGGACGGGCTCCTAACACAGAATTTGGATGCTGGTTGGATTTGGTGATCGTTTCTGTTCGAACGAACCCTAGAATTAAAATGTTAGGGCTTTCTTCGTCGGCGACGAGTTTGTTCATGGCGCATTGTTAGAAGAAACCCTAATCGAGATCTATACTATCCCAACAATTGTAAGTCGAACTATGTTAAGAGTAAACCATGAGAACACTGCAATATGGTGATGCAATCAAGATTCCACTTTTGCCCAAAATTAGTTGGTTGGTTTTTGTATTGGTAAGAACCCTGAAATTGATTTATTGGGACATAACTGTCGACTTCAAATCAAGGTTTCCAGTATCAGCATTCAGTATCAGTTTTGACATGTTTGATATGTCAGTGATCCTTATCGATAAATGTAGATACTGAAATTGCCTCTCTTTTTTCGCCAATTTGCCAGAGAAAAGGTTAAAAAAATAGAAGGGGAATATACATAAGCAATGTCGACATGATGGATAGTTAATGCAGAAGTCAAACATGATACAATGTGTCGGTAAAATTCTTTTATCGACACACTAAAACCATTATCATTTGTCAAGCTATATGTCTCTACATGTACTCACAACTTTATATGTTTACAAGTTCACAACTTTCATTCATCATTCTTAATGTTATTCTATCTAAGCATATTTATAGCGGAGGTACTTTGACTAAAAGCAAGTAAAATAAACAACAATATCTAATGTGGTAAATGATTCACTAAAATTTGAATATTACCTAATTCAAAATAATGAAAACAACAAATAAGCATATTACCCATTGAGATTTTAGATTTAATCGAAAAGATACAATATGTGTTAAATGGTTGTGTGATTTAATTGGTCGTTTTAGTCATGATTTTTGTTCCTATTAGATATCGGACTTCCAGTTATAACTCGGTCTAGCCTTTTGTTACAAACTATACAGCAGCTTCCATAAGAATGCTTATACATGGCAGTTGGAGTTTGTTCGACGAGGAAGAATAGTGTCACGACCCGCACCCTGAAGAGGGGCATGAGCACGTGGTTACGTCCAGCCTACGCCGCAGTATCGGCGGTAGAACGCTGTATATAGGGTCTGTAAATGCCTACGACTAACAGTTAAAATGTACCTGTACAGTATATACTCTCCGAATGGAGGTGACATAACAATACAGTCTCAATCACAGAATAAAACTAAGGTAGATAGCTCAGAGGAAAGACATATGATAGATGGAAGAGTAAATAAGTGCAGAGTCCAATACAAGCCCAGATATATACATCACAGGGTATCAAAATAGAATATAGAACTACAGTCTGATAAGCTAGCTGGATCACAGTCCAGTCAAACCTAGCTAACCTACACTACTCTGGAAGTACAAAATCTAGTGGCTCTACTATAAGGCCACGATCTAAGGCTACTCCATCTGACTCGAGCCCATAATAGGTCGAACAGTCCGCCTCAGAGTCATCTGTAATATATCATAACGGTATCCTGTCAGGAAAATGAGCAAGTACAAACACTAACAGCAGTTCCATGTGAATTGACAAATTCTATAAGAGACAGTATAATGAACTACAAGACAAAGATATATGAAAACTTGGGAACCGTTCGGAAGCCGAGTTACAACCCTTAAACCAAACAAGGACCGGAGTTGTAACTCTTCTCCCGAGCAGAACTTAGTCTCCAATCAAGGTACAATGTAAAGGCAAGTAGAGCATGTGAGTAACTGTATATCATGGCATGGTGAGAAAATACTGAATGTAGAACAGAGCAGGATATACGATAAGATAAAGTAAATATAAAATATGATTTGAATTATTAGAGCGTTATCTGATCGGCTTGGGAAACATGATCAGGCTTTCCATCCGATCGGCTATGAATAATGAGTACAATAGAACGGTAAGGCCGGTCACCATGGAAAGCTATGAACGATGTAGGGTCAGGCTTTACCCGTCGTGAGGCGAGGGTATAGCTATGAACAATGTATACAGTAGAACAATATGGGAATTTGATTACACAACCACTAATAACTCCCCATCCCCGAATAGTATAAAGGATCCGGACATAACACGTCATGACACGGAATTCAAAAGCAGGTGATCAGCCCACTCCCAAGTCCATGTCCATACAAGTACAAGTAACAAGTCAAGTCATGTACCAATATACCAAGTAACTCGGGAATAACATCTCATGACAGGATCCGACATATACTAGTCCGTGAACCATTGTGTTAGGAATCAAGTAAGACACTACAACTGAATCGGATATAGCAGATATCAAGACAATGAAAACTATCAGTGAATGTACTCGCCTGCTGTCCTAAGTTGTATGGTATATCAATGCTCAGAGCGGTATCAGAAGACCTAAATATGAGATACTGTAAGTTAATTTAGGTTTAAACAAGTTTAGGAATGATTTACAATGAATGATATGCAATCTAGGTCAAACTAGGTCTCACTGAGTCACACTAAGTCCTATCAAGTCAATCTAGGTCAAATCAAGTTATATCAAGTCAATCTAAGCCTAACCAAGTCAATCCTAGGTCATACCAGTCATCACGGATCAAAACAAGTCGAAGAAAGTCAAACGGGATCAAGAGTTGGCCTACAGTTGACTTTTGGTCAACTGGTCAACTCTGGTCAACTCTGGTCAACTCTAGGTCAACCATGGTCAACCCTAGGTCAATGGTGACTAATAGTTGACTTTTGGTCAACTACAAAAGTCTAATGGAAATTGGGACTAATTTGGGTAAAGCGTTGACCCATAGTTGACTTTTGGTCCAAAAAGTCAACCGTGGTCAACCGGTGCCAAGACTAGGTCTAGGCGACTATTTCTAACTATTACCAACCTCTACAACCCATATCCAAGTCCATCTTGGACTTCGAAACTCATATCTTGGCCGTAGGCCAATATCCTATTTTACCCTTAAAAAGGGTAAAATTCTAGCTTCGGCAACTATCCAGTTAGCCTACCTACGATTGACATTTTGACCCGATCTCCCTAGGGTAATATGATACTAGCCTATACATATAATATCTACTAAAATACCTAGGTAACGTGGACATTCGGTCCACGATACGGCCCGTTGTCAAAATCTTGAATATTTTAAGATACGCGCCGATACGGTACGATACGGGCACCCTACAACCCCGAATTCCACCCGGAAGCCTACCCGCAAAATCTAAATCACGTATTCATGCCCCACGCCAAGTTTCAACTCAATCGGATACTCCGAACTCCGTTTCGCCCTCTAACTCGGTTTTTCCCCTTTTCTATTCTAGCATTTTCCCTTTTCTTCTAACTTCTTTCAATCTTTTCTTCTAACCTCTAATTCTTTTCTAACTTCTCATTCCATAATCGTTTTCTACTCTTCTCTACGATTCCAACCATATATATATATATATATATATATATATATATATATATATATATATATATATATATACACATATACTAGGTGAAAAGGGGGGGGTTTATAGGCCTTAAAGCCAAATTAGGGGGGGGGCTGTTTCCTGGCAGCAGGTAGCTGCTGCTACTGCTGCAGCAAGCTGCTGCTGCTGCGTTTCATCATCTTCTTCATCTCCTTCTACTCCTCTATATATATATACACTTCATATATATATATATATATATATATATATATATATATATATATATATATATATATATATATATATATATATATATATATATATATATATATATATATATATATATATATATATATATAACTAGATATTTATCTATATTCTATCTAGATATCTATCCATCCCTCTAAATATATATATAACACACACACATCCATGTATATATATAAATACACTCATATATATATATATATATATATATATATATATATATATATATATATATATATATATATATATATATATATAAACACACACACACATTCTCACATAACACAAACACACGCACACCACTCTCTCAACACCATCATCCCCATGACACAATATCACCCTCCTCTACACACACACAAATACATATATAAATACACACACATAAATACACATGTATATATATATATATATATATATATATATATATATATATATATATATATATATATATATATATATATAGATATATATATATACCACTCTCAAAAGATTAAATCCTAATAAATCCTTAACCAATTTTTCTAGGGAAAACCTACAAATTTGTGGGCAAATGGAAGAGAATCTTCTCCTCTCCATTTATTGTGAAGGGGTTAAATGCATATGAGTAATAAAATGAGAATTAAAATCATACCTAAATGGAGTTGGAAGAGGAAGAAGGAGTTGGAAAAAGAAATGAAGAGAGAAGAAGAAACTTAGTGAAGAAGTAAAAGAAGTGGAGGGGGAGGTGGCCCTATAGGTGGCCGGCCATGGTGGTCATGGTAGGGGCACTTGTATTTACAAGTTTGCCCCTACACTAGCCTAATGTTAATTTAAATCCAAATGAGTTTTAGAAAAATGCTAAAATTAATTAAAAATTATAATTAAACTAAATTACTCATGGGGGACTAGTCCAAACTCTTAAACCCTAAAGTTTAGTGTGGTGGGCCATGGTTAGCTAACAGGCTAATTACAGCTCAAGTCGAAATTCACCGGGGTCCCGAATTAACTCGGAATGCGATGAAATTCGAACCCGACTCCTATAATAATTAAATAATAATATCCATGAAATAAAATTCCCAAAAATATTATAAAATGGAAAATTACCATTTACCCCTAACTGGAAAAAGTGAGGGTGACAAATAGCAGCTTGTTTGGGCACTTCAGATATTTTGGTCATGTTTTCCCTATCTTTTGTGTAGAAGAATATGAATTTAGGTAAAATCAGAACATTGAGTCAATCCCATTATTAAGTCAGTATTCTGATTTGGCAAAACTTATGTTCTTTTCTACATTCCACAAGCTAAAAGTAGTAAACATTTTCTGCCTATATGTGTTAGAGGTAAGGTTCCTTATAAGATTCGAGTGCAGATATTTATCTTCTTCCTTTTTAAAACTTCTTCCTCAAATCTTAGTGTCAGAGGCCTGAAAATTGTTATAATATATGTTTGTGGGCATGCCAATGTTTACTCATCGCTTGGTACATGCCATGAATTACAAAAATTGTTATCAAGCTGATATTGAGAATATCTGCAGCAATATCAGTGTACTGTATATACGATCTTATATATTCTTTGGCCCTCTAGTTCAGTAGAATTTCCAGGCGGCCTCCTTCTTAGCGGCCTCGTCAGCGGCTGCCTTCTTCTCAGCAGAAGCCGCACTAGGCAGCTCCTTCTTAGCGAACTCTTCAGCAGCCTTCTTCTTCTCAGCAGCAGCAATCTTCGCAGCAGCATCCTTCGCAGCAGCAGCCTTCTTCTTAGCAGCAGCCTTAGCCGCAGCCTTAGCCGCAGCCTTAGCCGCAACCTTAGCCGTCTCCTTCTCGTCATCCTCCTCCTCAAACATCAGCTGCAACTGTGCATCTCCAGCCCTTCTCAAGTCCTTACTGAGGTCCTTCACTTCAGTATTAACCTTTTTCGATTTGTTGGATCACAGCGAAAACAAACCCAAAGAACTCAGAGAAAATTCACAACCACAAAGACAATAATTTACGTGGTTCGACCAAGATGCCTACAATTAAAATTAAAAAATATAAAATACAAAATACAAAATACAAATACAAAATACAAAATACAAATACAAATACAAAATAATAAATAATAAATAATAAATAATAAATAATAAATAAACTCAGCACGGCTAGGAGGCCTCCTCAACAGCAATAAAAGTACGTCTAACCCCACGGCTAGGAGCTTGCTCAGCACGGTCCTTAGGATCACCAAAAGAGGTGGTACTGTACCTTGCCCCATCCTTAGAAGCGTCCTCCTTACCTCCATGCAGTCTACCACAATTCGCTTGATGAGGGAGATTGACTCGGACATCCATTCTAGGACCAGAGGCATGTTCTGATAACTAAGTATTATCTGACCTATGAGGCTATCCACACATAGCTGCTCATGCACTGTAGCCTCTTCAAGGCCAGCATCATCGAAGGTGAATTCCCTTGAACAATATTCGCACAGATGCCCGGACCTCATCTGTTAAAAAAAATCAAATAAAGAAGAACAGAAGAACGTAGAAGAACATATGGACAACAAGTTCATGTAAAAAAATCGGAAGTACGACAATAAAAGATTAGCATCTATTTTTTTAAAGCAACATATTGCAACGTAAACTATCGCAGATCTAGAAGGAAAAAAAAGGTAAAAGTGGCAAAAACCTAGGTGCCGAACTCCAAAATTGTAACCTAAGTTAACAAATCGCAGATCTAGAAGGAAATCCAAAATAATCAAAATATATAAGAACGTACAAGAACATAGGGAGAACAAGTTCATGTAAACAAAATTGGAAGCAATGCAACGTAAACTATCGCAGATATAGAAGGAACTGGAAAAAAAATGCATAAAACCTAACTCCAAAAATACAACAACCTGACTTTACCAAATCGCAGATCTGGAAGAAAAAGAAATTCAAAAAAAATTTAGCTCCCGAACTCCAAAAATTATTATAGAACAGATTGAAACAAAATCGCAGATCTAGAATAAACTGACAAAGAGTGAATTATAGGTGCGGAACTCCAAATACAAAACATATTAAACTACAAAATCACAGATCTAGAAAGGAACTACAAGGAAGAAAAAGAAAAAAATTAGGTGCCGAACTCCAAAAGGATGCAGAAAACTACCGGAGGAGGAGGAGGAGGGAGGATCGGCTGAGGAGGGGGAGTCGGCTGCTGCTAACGTCCGACCGTCCTTCTTCTCCGATACTCTTTATTAATGTGCAGAAAAAGTTTCTTAATTTCTTCTCTTTATATAGACCGTCTGCATGTTTTCCGCCAATTTTTGGGATAAGCTGAACTATCACCGCCTCTATAATTCGGGTCGAGTCCGAAATAATTCAGTCGGCCATCATTTCGGCCCAAAACCCAAGAAGCCAACATTCCAAACTATTAATAATCTACACATATATATTAATAATCTTGTATCTAAACTATAACTAGTATGTAACATGATCCACTTTAGACATAGAACAATTGTGGTGTAGTGGATATTATGTTAAACTTGTACACAAGTGGTCTTAGGTTCAATTCTTGGTGGAAATATCTTATTTCATTTTATTTTTACATTACATTCAATTCTTGAAGGAAACATTTTATATATATATTTACATTCAATTCAGATGAGATTAGCTAGTGGATGAGCACTTTGTATCGTTCATCCCGTGGAGCACTCCTCTCTTGCCCCAGACAAAGAAGCGACTTGTTAGGATGGTCCACTTCCTAGCCAAGAACCTTTGGCGTATACCATAATCCTATTTAGCATGGAGAATGGTCATTCTCCGTGGTTTTAACATGGAGAATGACTATTCTCCGTCATTTTAACACGGAGAATGACCTTTCTCCGTCATTTTGACACGGAGAATGGCCATTCTCCATCATTTTGGCATGGATAAGGCCATTCGTCCCGCAAAAGGCTGTCAAGGACAAGGCATTGGCCGACTTGCCAGCCACGCACCCAATTCCGGAATCGTCCAGGCTCTACGAAGGCATTCCTGATGAAGTGCAAGAATCAAACAGTACCGAAGAGAACCCCGTCCGACAGATGTTCTTCGACGGTGCTTCCAAAACAGGCCCCAAAGGCCAAACTATCGCAGGAGTGGGGATAGTCTTGGTCTCTCCCGATAAGCTGGTCATCCAGCGTGCCTATTCTCTTTCAGAACCGTGCTCCAACAATGTTGCGGAGTACAACCCCCTCATCTTGGGACTCCAGTTAGCAAGACAGTTGGGGGTGGACTACCTTGAGTCTTATGGCTAGGGGTGAGCATTATTCGATTTTGGACCGAAAACCGAACCGAACCGAATAAGAGGTTCGGTTCGGTTTTAAAAAAATTCGGTTCGGTTTCGGTTTTGAAAATACTAAATTTTTTATTCGGTTTCGGTTTTGGGTTTCGGTTTCGGTCCAAAACCGAAAACCGAATAAAAAATTAATTTATATATATATATATATATATATATATATATATATATATATATATATATATATATATATATATATATATATATATATATATATTATATATATTATATATATGTGTGTGTGTGTGTGTGTGTGTGTGTGTACTATATATATAAGTATTAATATATATAGGTATATACTAAATATATATAGGTATATACTAAATATGTCTATGTATATTTAGTTACTATATATATTAACAAAAAAAGCTCAAAAAAATCAAAAATATATGAATAAACCGAAAATCGAACCGATTTAATTCGGTTCGATTTGATTCGGTTTTGGGCCAATTCGGTTCAGTTTCGGTTTTGCTTATTCGGTTTCGGTCCAATTCGATTTTGGATTATTCGGTTCGGTTTAAACCGAATAAACCGAATGCTCACCCCTACTTATGGCGACTCAAAGCTCGTCGTCAATCAAGTTCGAGGACAATACGAGGTCCGCCATGAAGACCTCGTCTCTATCACAAAGCAGTGTTGGACATCATCTCAACTTTCGCAGAGTTCTTCATAGAACATGTGCCTCGACTGTAAAATTTGGAAGCCAACGCTCTGGCCGGCCTCGCAGCCTCATTGGATGCACCCGTCAGGACTCAACACTTTGTTACAGTGGCGGGTTGGGACTTGGCTTGCCCCAGAAATAATCTGGGCATGCGGATAACTCATGACATCGCCACAGACTCTAGCATCAACGTCAGAGACTGGAGGTTCCCGTTCATCGACTTTGCCGTCTACGAAATCCTCCCAGAAGACCCGAAGGAGGCAGTCTCAGTCAGAAGATGCTCCTTCCGGTTCTATTATGATACAGCCACCAAAATGCTGTACCGGCGCTCCTATGATGGACTTCTCCTCCGATGTCTATCCAACGAAGAAGCCGCCGAAGCTCTTCGAGAAGATCATGATGGAACATGTGGAGCTCATCAACCAGGTCCTAATCTACAAGACCGACTCCGACATATGGGCTATTACTGGTGGATCGTATTATATTTACATGATAAATTTTTATTAAGATGGTGATCGTATTATATTCCGTTTCTTATTTTGCAGTGTGTACTATCGGTGTAGAAAAATGTTAGAATGACCATTCTCCGTGTTAAAACTACGAAAAATGACTATTCTTCGTGCTAAAACCACGAAGAATGGTCTTATCCATGTCAAAATAATGGAGAATAGCCATTCTCCGTGTCAAAATGACGGAGAAATGTCATTTTACGTGTTAAAATGACGGTGAATCATGAATGGTCATTCTCCATGTTAAAACCACGGAGAATGACCATTCTCCGTGCTAAATAGGATTATGGTATACGCCAAAGGTTCTTGACTAGAAAGTGGACCATCCTAACAAGTCGCTTCTTTGTCTGGGGCATGAGAGGAGTGCTCCACGGGATGAACGATAAAAAGTGCTCATCCACTAGCTAATCTCATCTGAATTGAATATAAATATATTAAAAAAATGTTTCCTTCAAGAATTGAATGTAATGTAAAAATAAAATAAAATAAAATAAAATGTTTCCACCAAGTATTGAACCTAAGACCACTTGTGTACAAGTTTAACATAATATCCACTACACCACAATTGTTCTCTGTCTAAAGTGGATCATGTTACATACTAGATATAGTTTAAATACAAGATTATTAATATATATGTGTAGATTATTAATAGTTTGGAATGTTGGCTTCTTGGGTTTTGGGCCGAAATGATGGTCGACCAAATTATTTTGGACCCTGCCCGAATTATAGAGGCGGTGATAGTTCACTTTATCCCAAAAATTGGCGGGAAAACATGTAGACGGTCTATATAAAAAGAAGAAATTAAGAAACTTTTTCTGCACGTTAACAAAGAGTATCGGAGAAGTAGGACGGCCGGTTAGCAGCAGCCGACTCCCCCTCCTCAGCCGATCCTCCCTTCTCCTACCCCTCCGGTAGTTTTCTACATCCTTTTGGAGTTCGGCACCTAAAATTTTTTTTTCCTTCTTTTTCTTCCTTGTAGTTCCTTTCTATATTGTAGTTTAATCTGTTCTGTATTTGGAATTCCGCACCTATAATTCACTCTTTTTTAGTTTATTCTAGATCTGCGATTTTGTTTCAATCTGTTCTATAATAATTTTTGGAGTTCGGGACCTAAAATTTTTCTGCATTTCTTTTTCTTCCAGATCTGCGGGTTGTTGTATTTTTGGAGTTAGGTTTTATGCATTTTTTTAGTTACTTCTATATCTGCGATAGTTTACGTTGCATTGCTTCCGATTTTGTTTACATGAACTTGTTCTCCATATGTTCTTGTACGTTCTTATTTATTTTGATTATTTTGGATTTCTTCTAGATCTGCGATTTGTTAATTTAGGTTACAAATTAAAATAAAAAATAAAAAAATAAAAAAGTAAAAAAGTAAAAAAATAGAATAATAAAATAATTAAAATAATTAAAATAATTAAAATACTTAAAATAACTAAAATAATTTAAAAAAAATAAAAAATTAAAAAATTAAAAAAATTTAAAAAAAATTGCACCAGGCAGTGTACTGTATATGCGACCTAATATTCTTATTCTTTGGCCCTCTGGTTCAGTAGGATTTTCAGGCGGCCTCCTTCTTAGCGGCCTCGTCAGCGGCCGCCTTCTTCTCAGCAGAAGTCACACCAGGCAGCCTCCTTCTTAGCGAACTCTTCAGCGGCCTTCTTCTTCTCAGCAGCAGCAGTCTTCGCAGCAGCAGCCTTTTTCTTAGCAGCAGCCTTAGCCGCAACACTGCATCTCCAACCCTTCTCAAGTCCTTACCGAGGTCCTTCACTTCAATATTAACCATTTGTTGGGTTACAGCGGAAACAAACCCAAGAAACTCAGAAAAAATTCACAACACAAGGACAATGATTTACGTGGTTCGGCCAAGATGCCTACAATTAAAATTAAAAAAAATACAAAATACAAAATACAAAATACAAAATACAAAATACGAAATACAAAATACAAAATACAAAATATAAAAATATAAAAATATAAAATATAAAATATAAAATATAAAATATAAAATATAAAAAATATATCCAGATTCCTGGGAGTAGGGTTCATAATAGAGTCAGGTAAAGTTATGCTATGCTATTCATATAATACTCTTCAAATCCGTTATGACATGAGGACAATGAGACATTTTCCCATCGCATGTCACTGTTGTTATATGATGTATTAATGGTCAGTTCTTTATTCCTTGATAAATATGCATATATTTTTAATAGATTTCTGGTACCTAAATAATGAATATTGTGGTTCCAATACGGGTATAGATACTTTATATGATGGTTTGATCGTGTGGATGTGTAGTCAATGTTCCTACGGTTGTTTGTCTACATGTATTTGTGCCAACTGCTTTTTGTTATATTTGTTTACGAATATGGGTATAGTTACCTTATATGATGTTTCAATTATGTGGATGGTATTTAATGTTCTGACTGTTGTCTGTCAATACTTACTTGTGCCAACGGCAATTAGGTATCGTAGTTTTAGGTATGTAGTGGATTATGTAGACTAAGCTTTTAGTTTTCCTCTTTTTTGTATGGATATGAGATCCTGTAGGTGTTGTCATGTTTGACTTTCATATTTGCGCCCCTTATTGAGAATGTTACTTCTAAAGGTGGCAACAATTTGATGTGTGAAATTAAAGTCTCTCTTTGTATAAGTTTTGTTAAGCAAACCAAGTATTAAATTCTTTTAACTGATATTTGGTGATACCTTGATGACAAGTTTTCACGATTTGATTTGTTGATGAGGTGATACTAATGAACTGCAATAAGAAAATGGTGCATGTGCAATCAATCTAAATGGGATGGAGAAGCATAACCCTGACCAATTTTTGCAAATTGTGTCTAATTTCAGCCACTCGTTTCAACAATAGTAAAAATGTTCAATAAATAGCTGAGAATTCTATCCAACAACTTGTTTATAGCATTTTGTAGATCTTTCTTGGTCTTTCATTGTCACCTTCATTTAATCTTCGGGTGAGCATTCGGTTAATTCGGTTCCAACCGAACCGAATAACCGAAAACCGAATTCGACCGAAAATCGAATAAGCAAAACCGAAACCGAGCCGAATTGGTCCATAACCGAATCAAACAGGTTCGGTTATCGGTTTATTAGGTTTAATCGGTTCTTTGGTTTATTTGTGCTTTTTTTTGTTAATATATAGTAACTAAATATACCTAAATTTATCTAGTATATACCTATAGTACACACACACACACTAGTACACACACACACACACACACACACACACACACACATATATATATATATATATATATATATATATATATATATATATATAAACTAAATTTTCTTATTCGGTTTTCGGTTTTGGACCGAAACCGAAACTCAAAACCGAAGTCGAACCGGTTTTTTTTAAAAACCGAACCGAATCTCTTATTCGGTTCGGTTTTCGGTCCAAAACCGGGTCCAAAACCGAATAATGCTCACCCCTAATTTAATCCCTTTCAGATTTTGATTTTTGCTAATTGTATCCTCTGCTTCACTGTGCTACAACTGAAAACCAAGTTATGTTCAAGTCCTAATTCAAGTCCTAACTGGGACTAGTTATTTTCAATTCCTTTGCTATAGGATTGTGTTAGTTAGCAAACAACCAACGTGAAACTTTATCGGACTTTACAAGCTCATAGTGGCAACCCTAGGTTTGAGAGTTAATGAACTCTGACAGAGGAAATGAATGAAAGGGATTCATGCAGCTGATTCTGATAATTTGAGATAAAAGGCTGTCTTCAATTTTCTATTTAAATAAAACTATTGTCCTCTTTCGAATCCTGCCCCCATGCCTTTATATGGAACTCTGGAATTGACACGGGCACTAGCTACAGAATTAAGCGTCCTCCCTCACTTCCTTATGCATGAGCTCTATCATGACCTTCCTATCGGTCACCTCACTGTCGCTTGCCTCACCTCACTGTCACTGCCTTCTTCTCCGAAAAGTTTCTACTCCGAAAAAGGGGGATTCATTCAAAGCTCCAGCAGAACAATAGTCAAGAGAAGGTCGAACCATAGGTCGACTGTTTTCTCGCTGTTTTTTCAGTCGTATTTTCGATTTTGATTTTCAAGAAGACGCACATTCTTGTAACATTTTTCTACACCGATAGTACACACTGCAAAATAAGAAACGGAATATAATACGAGCACCATCTTAATAAAAATTTATCATGTGACACATAATCTGGTGTTGCCATGCACCCTGGTAAATACAAATGAAAAATGTTGCCTAGAATAAATATTTGCCCAGAATAAATATCTACCATGTTATAGTCCTCTGATTTGGCAAATTTTACAAATATTGATAACAATAATAGGGATGACATTTTACAGCAATGTTGTTTAGAAATTGTTACAGTTCCAAAATTCATGAATTTATACTTCTCTATAGGAACATGTTGTCTCAAAAAATAATTCTCTACCTTGTATTTCTTCGGATATGATAAGCATACCTAATATGGCACCCAGTCCCCAAGTCTCAAACCAGTAGCTATAAATAATATAGCTATTGAAAATATATATATATATATATATATATATATATATATATATATAGCTATAGAAAAAAAATGTACAGACCAGGCTATAAATAATGTAGCTATAGAAAAAAAAAATTCCAAGGATCACTGTATCATCATCTGGTTGGTTTCGTCTGACTGGTCATGGAACGTAACCTACTGGCAATTTCAGTGAATGACGGCCTCTGTCGTGGGTCGGGAGCCCAGCACTGCTCCATTAGCTTCTTCCATTCTGGGTCACATGACATCGGAACGGTAGGCCTCAACGTATTGTTCATAATGCCACCTGCATTCATAAAAAAAAAAAGGTCCAAATTAAAGGTAAAAATGCTAAAATGTATCTGAGTTGTGGTCGAACTGTTTTTTATTATAACCCACAGACACCTACACGTCCTTACGGTTGGACTTGGGGGGGCTCGAACCCTACCGCCCCCGCCTGGTGTCCGTGCTGCTTTCCACATGGACAAAAGAAAAATGTACTATTGGGTACATTGTCATGGGGGTACGGAAACAATGTTGATATTTGTTTCTCAACTATTGGGAACATTGTTTAACAGTTCAAAGTAGAAATAGAGAGCACTGATCTTATGGTCGAAGGACAAATTTCCACGCACTAAAGCCCACGAAAGCCAGGCAAAGCAATGGAAACTGGAACAGAAAGGTCCAAAATAGTTGGGAAGACTTTTGGTTGTGGTTCTTGGAAGAGTGCAAATGCGTCATATAGAGCCAGATCAACCCATATTTAATCTAGATCAGTATCTTATGTTAGGACCAAAAATCAAGAACAATTACAATTAGACACATGGATATTTGGTCGCGCAACCGTATTAAACCAGATCCACCCAATTGGTCCTGACAAATTAGTACAAATGCAGGTCTAGCCTTGAGAAATACAAGTCCACCATGGAACTAACCATAAGAACCAAGGTTCACAGTATCGGTATCAGACTATTCCTATGAGTATTGGTATCGGCGTTTCAGATCGGAGTATCGGATTTTTTGATATCGGAAAACAAAAAATTATTAATAATTTATTTACATTTAAAAACATATATTTTATACATTTAGGCATAATTTTAAGTATTTTCAATGTTATTTCTCAGTAGTTTTGAAACTAACTGAAATAGTAGTCACCCTTACCGATTAGTTTAGATACAATAGATTGATTTTCTTCCTTTACATGCTTTAACAACCTTATTATGTTTTAAACCCTTGCTGATTTGTATTTTTCGTTTAATTTTCTTTGTTGAATTGACCGGAAAAGAGATTCCCAATGTCGGTGTCGGTCAGTATCGGGTATCGGATCGGGACATGCGAAACCGTATCGGTATCGGCCGTATCGGATCGGTATCGGCCGATACTTTAAACCATGAATTAAGAACACTAACTATAACCAGACTGGGTGTCTAACTATCTGTCCAAGTGAGTTCAAGTCAGACCTAAAGCCAAATTGTCTTGCGATCTAGGTTTAGGCCACATAGATTGGTAGAGTCCATACATGTTCCAGTGTCTTGAATATAGCCTTGTGTTTGGTTTTGTCGAGTCTATAATGAGCTCATTTTACAGGATTTGTTGAGATTTCATGAGTTTCCGAACTTCTAACTCCCTTAGTGGTTTTAGTCGCTTAATAACACTTTTGTGCTGATTGGTAGGTACTTTTATACAGATTCTACTCTTTGTGAAACAAAAGAAAAATGGATTTCAGGAAACCCATGCTGCAACCCTTAGCAGGATGGACGTTGTTAGCTAGAGAAGGATGGACTTTGTTAGCTAGAGAAGACGCAGAAACCATAGGTGTAAGCAAAGGCGGATCCACATGGAGCTCACTGGGAGTGAAGTTTTTTTTTTGCTTCCAATTTTTTTTAATGAAGGATCTTCCAAAATTTAGTATTTGTTATATGTCCACTCCAAATTAATTGGTTGGGATTTTAAATTGGAAAAAATTTATAGAAGCATACATACTATTGCATACTTTAAATTTATGCTTCTAAAGTATGCTAAATTAGAATAATTATCTGGACATATAACAAATGACTGAATTCCTACTAATTAGCTTACAAATTAGAAGCATACTTGGAATATAAAAAAATAAAATATTTACAATTGCTTAGTATTTTTTTTAGAAAATATACTTCATAGAAAAAGGGTTGCTTATAAGTAGTATTACAAATGATGTTGTAGTTAAACACTTTCAAAGTATGAAAATTCGTAAAGAACAATTACGAAATATAATATTTTATTATATGAGAATAGTACTATTTAATATATTATATAATATTATATTATTATGCCTGGAAAAAAAAATTAGGTGCGTTGTGCCCCCAGTGAATTGTAATCCTGGATCCACCACTGGGTGTAAGAGAACAACAGAGAAACAATATTTTGTATGCATCGAGCAGAAGCTGAAAGATACTAATATTCAACCAACAGTAATGATCTTCATAAAGAAAGTTAAACAGTAGAGGATACCATTACCAGATGCACGGCTCGGAGCTTACATATAATTCTATACTATGGAACTACGAGACCCAGTTTCATGATTTTATTACAAAATATTAGTGTGAGCAATGCCGTAGTACTTAACGTTGATTTTAGTCAGGTTATATCGATAACAAGAAGCACTATAGAAAAATAGACCTTATCAAGTGACATCAGAAAGTTAGAAATTTTTTTGAGACGAGTTTTTGTACCCATACCTATAATTGCACCGTAGTGCATATTGCCGTAAGGCTCATCGCCGGTGAGAATTTCCCACATGACTATGCCAAAGGAGAATACATCAACCTGCAATTGAATGAGAATTAGTACTGGTCTAGTTGATATTGGTAAATATTTAAGTTATTCATGTTAGTGCGCCATTATTTTAAAAAAAAAATTGTTCTTTTCTGTTATTTTTAAATCCAGCTAAATCTCCCATGCCCATAGACACATCTGATTACCATTAAGCTACATTTCCTTTTATTAAATTCCTCTTCTTTTCTCTTTAACGTTCACTAGTATATATGCACGTGCGTTGTACGTATTTTATGCTACTTGGAAAGAGAAAATAATAGCAGTATATTATTATTAGGAAGACTAAAAGTCATCCACATTAATTAGTCTCAACTTATTATTATATTGCTACTTTTATATTATTTTATACATGCATATGTAAGGCTATTTAGAAAGACCAAAAGACACCTCTCGTAATTACTTAGTTACCCCTGTTAACTTTAAGTAATATTTTAATTAGTAACTATAAGCAAGGATATTTTTGGAAAGAAAACTTCCACGGTGAAGCCCTACTTTTGGCATTAGATGGTTAGTATAGATATATCTTGACCAGTAAATTTGTTAGAGAACAGAAAACTAGCTATCTAATTTATCTATCTCGAGCAAAAGAAATAACAAAGGAAGTTAGAACCTTAAGCACTTTGTTTTAATTTTTTGCTACAATTAAACCTCACCTTCTCGGACACCTTATTGCTATTGCCGTTTAATAACTCCGGAGCCATCCACGGTAGGGTTCCCCTCACTCCTCCAGAAACGAGGGTATTCCGCTTAACTTTTGACAGGCCAAAGTCAGCTACCTGCACGAGGCCAACATTAAACTTTCATTTACATTTTTACTAAGAACGACGTAATATATGCAGCAGTCACTGCTAACAGGCTGGTGGCTATTATAATGGACATGTACTAACCTTACAAATAGGCCGTGATTGATCTTTGAGGTTCACAAGCAAGTTATCACACTTTAAATCAAAATGCACAATGTTTTTAGAATGGAGATATTCCATTCCAAAGGCGGCATCCATTGCAATTATGAGCCTCTTACGAAGATCCAGGTACCTGCCAGCTCCATTTCTTATTATCGACTCTACTGAAGTACTATACTACTAACAGAGAGGAGAGAGTGGAGAGGACGTACTTGTTTTTGCCTAGTAAAACGTGCCTCAGTGAACCATTGACCATGAATTCTGCCACAGTTGCTAGAGTACCCCCTGGTCCATCTTTCACAACCCCATAGAAAGCCACCACATTTGGATGATGGAGTTTCGAGAGAATCTCGGCTTCGCGCCAAAACTCCAGGGCCTAGGGGAAGATGTGAATGTATGGTTCAGCTATTATGCTTTCGGAAAAGAAACCCCTCAAAAGTGTATATATGAAGTAAATAAATAGAGTATACATAGAGTTCATTAATATCATTTACTGGAGGACTTTACCAGTCTCTCTTGCTCAGAGGTTCGACCTGCAAAGCAGCTCTTCTTTATTCGCTTAATGGCCACGTCACTGCCCCTCCATTTCCCATGATAGACGGTACCAAAGGTGCCAGATCCAAGTTCCTTGAGCTCTTCAAGATCCTCATTCATTATGATCTGCCAATATACCACTTTTTAAGACAATGATCACTGTTTTTGTAATGCACAAACAAGACAGATTGCAGACGACTAGCCACATTTAATTGGTCCATTCGACTATATGTACCTTAACACACAATTCCTTTTATAACTTTGCTCCCTATGAGTGTTAGGCTTGTATGAATATGTATGACATGATATAAATGGTGTCATTGGAATGTTATTCTCCATTGTGACGTTTTGGCTTACTGCGCCACATGTGATCATGTATAGAAAATCTTGGGATGTTTACTCCCAGGGGCGGACCCAGAATTTATTTTTTATTTTTATTTTTACTTTTATTTTTATTTTATTATTATTTTTTTTTTTTTGGGGGGGGGGGGGGAGGGGGGAGGGTGCGAAAATAGGGGGGCAAAAGAACCTTATATTAAAAATTATAAGGCCATTGAGAATTGAAGTCGAGACCTCTTGACTAATATCATGTATAGTTACCACTTGGACTACCACTTGTTATTTTCTATAAAACAATACATATATATATAGTCCGAGCTCTCTAGCCTAGTGGTATTAGAGCGGACACCCGGAGGGCCCGGCAAGGTTCGAGCCTCCCAATTGTGTGTGTGTGGAATTTCATATATATATATATATATATATATATATATATATATATATATATATAGGAAACAAAAACTCTCGCGATGGGCGACCTGGGCGACCTTGGCTCCGCTAGGGTTCTGATCAAGTCGACCGCCCCTCCCCCCCGATCCGCTTACGGGGAGGGGGCCGCGCCGGCTGGGGGGCGGAGGACCTGCTGGAGGCAAAGGCAGAGGTGGAGGCGGGACCCCCCCAGGCGGGGGGGGGGGGGGGGGGGGGGGGGGGGTTCGGGAGGCAGCGGCGGGACCCCCCCAGGCGGGGGGGAGGGGGTCGGGAGGCAGCGGCGAGGCTCCCCCCGACAGGGGGGGGGGGGGGTCGGGTGGATCCGGGGGCAGCAGCCCCCGGCCGGGCGGTCATTCCGGAGGTGGCGGCGGTGGGACCCCCCCAGGCGGGGGGGGGGGGGGGTCGGGTGGATCCGGGGGCAGCAGCCCCCGGCCGGGCGGTCATTCCGGAGGTGGCGGCGGTGGGGTTCCCACACGCGGGGGGGAGACGGGAGGGGGCGGCGGCGGCCATTCCGGAGAAACTCCCATCTTCGAGTTCGGTTCCGGAGGAGATAAATCTGGAGAGGCTGGCTGGCAGACCGTGACGAGACGTCGGAGTGGTGGACGGAGAGGGGCGCAATCCCAAGTCTCGGGAAGTGCGAGGACAGGAAAACAAGGGACTCGACCCCTGGACGGCGCTTTGGATTACCGACGCCGTGGGGGAGGTATGGTGCGAACTGTTCCGGGTTGGAGGCCAAAGGCGACGGCGGCGGAGAAGGGGAAGGGTGTAGCAATTGATACTGGTAGGCAGGGCCCGGTCGCTGTGACTCCTCCAACCAGGACCCCCCCCCCCGTGGAGCAGAGGCCTCGGTCTTGGAAGGAGGTCTGCACCCCAGTGGAGTCGAAGAGCCCGATGTCTATGGAATATGTTATCCCGATGGCGGTTGGTGGAGGACACAGGGCCTACTTCCCCGCAGAGGAAGCAAAGGTCGCTGATTTCTGGAAGAACACCTTAGTGCTATATGTGTTAGGGAATAAGCCGTTCTTTGGCCAAATCAGGGATTATGCGGAGAGAGTCTGGAGGCCCAAGGGCAGCATGGAATTCTTCTCCCGGAAGAATGGATTTTACTATGTCAAGTTTGGGCTGGCGGAGGATGTGACCAGGATTGTGCAGGGAGGGCCATGGTCGTTTGATGGAAGACTCATTATTTTGAAAGAATGGACACCGGCGATGAGGTGTGAGAAGGAAGTGTTGAATGCCATCCCCGTCTGGATCCGGTTCTCAGAATTCTCTGTTCAATATTGGAGCATCCCACTTCTCATGAGACTCGCCAGTCTCGTAGGGAAGCCGATCAAGGCAGATGAGGCCACTACTTTCCGATCCAGAATAATGTACGCCAGAGTCTTTGTGGAGATCAAGGCAGGCTCGGAGCTTCCGAGCATGCTTGAGTATCAGGTTCCATCTGGAGTGGTTCTGACGCAGGCTGTGGAGTATGATTGGGTCCCACCCATGTGTTCGCATTGCGAGTGCTTTGGGCACTTGACCAGTGCATGCAACTATAAGGGGAAGGAGTACGCCAGGCCACAGACGGGCCAGACAGAGACATCTCGGCCGAAGACGGTCCAGACGGAGGCACACGAGAGGGAGGCGGCCCCCAGTCACTTGCCTGAGGAGTCGGCGCCAGTGAGACACATGGAGGAAGACACAGTTATGGAGATTGATAGGAGACTGGAGACAGGATCGCCACTGAGACAGGAGAGCTTGCAGGGTGCGCTGGTTCCGTTCAGGCCCCAGAGGACTATGACGACCAGGGGTATGAGTGCAGCGGATAGTAGTCAGAGGGGGGTGGAGGCCTCCACGGCACTTATGGTTTACAGCATCAGGAAGAGACACGCCCCGGCCACTCTGGAGGATATCCCTCAGATGAGGAAGAAGGATGACCAGACCGACCCCAATCCTGACTGGACACTCTTAGCAGGATTCATGCACATCTTGCCCCTTCCTCCATGGTAGATGCAGTCCTTGAGCAGACGGATGAGACACTTCCCCCGAGTGTCGATCCAGAGGAGTTACAGGGGGGCCCAACATCTTTTAATTAGATGTCGGTCCTAGCATGGAACATTAGGGGGGGTGTTCCATTGGCCGATGGAGGGAGATCAGAGGGGTGCTAAGGAGAGAGGCATGTGATATTGCTATTCTGCTGGAGACGAAGATTCGAGGGGTCGCTATGCTCTCACGTCGGACCCCGGCAGCCTGGGATCACATCCATAACTTAGATCTTTGCGGTATGGCAAGGATCTGGATTAGGTGGAACACAGGTAGCTGGATGGGGGTTCAGATTCATAAATCAGAGCAACTCATCGGAGTTACTTTTGAGAATAAAGATGGGTTCAGATTCATCCTCCGGGAGGCTCTATGGGAGGACACTGTGCGTATGGGTCGTATGGCGGACAATATGCATCTCCCACTACTCATCATGGGGGACTTCAATGCTATGTTGCTTCGCCAGGAGAAGGTTGAGGGCCGGCCGGTTCTGGACTCGATTTTATACGACTTCCAGCGGTGTCTTCTTATGTCAGGTATGCGGGGGCTGGAGCGAGCTGGACATATTTGGACCTGACACAACAAGGCTACTCAGAATCGTATTGCCTGTCAGCTGGATCGGATCTTGGGCAATAGCGAGTGGTTCAGGTGCTTCCCGAACTCGGTGGCGGAGGGTCTGGCAGCGGGTACTAGCGATCATTCTCCTATCCGGGTGGGCCTATGTGAGAGACCCACTGTGCGGGCGAGGCCGTTCCGGTATAACAACAGCTGGTACCTATCACCAGGGTATGAGAAGGTAGTTATGAGAGAGATGCCGCACTTTCGGGAGGGCACGGCCCAATTCCGCATGGTTCACAAGCTCAAGCAGCTCAAGCGGGCTATCAGGGGCTGGGTGAAGACGAGACCGCGGACTTCCCTGGCAGAGAAGGAAAAAGAGCTTCGGGACACTCAGGTGGCTCTCCAAGCTAACATTATGAATGAGAAACTGGCGGCTAAGGAGAAGATCCTGATTGAGGAGGTTAGCATCATGAGACTACAGGAGGAGATCAGTGTGGCTCAGAGGGCTAAATGCACCTGGCTCAAAGATGGAGACCGTTGCACCAAATTCTTTTATGATGTGATTCGCACCCGTCAGCACCGGAACAGCATCCCCAGACTCCTGAATGCTGAGGGTCGTCTGGTTGGAGACCCGATGGAGATTCAGGAGAAGGCCGTCAGATTCTATACTGACTTATATCAGCAGACAGACTACTCCAGCACGTTTCCGGCCCTGGTTACGAAGAGACTGGTGTCCCGACATGGAAACAGCATACTTTTGGCACCGGTGAGGATGGAGGAGGTGGAAGATATTGTGATGAAGGCTGATCCCAACAAAGCTCCTGGGCCTGATGGCTTCTCTTCTGGGTTCTTTAAGCGACAATTGGGTGTGCTTAAGGCACCTGTTCTGGCAGCGGTTCAGGAGTTCTTTGTGGAGGGTCGGCTCCTGAAGGAGATGAACCATACTTTCTTGACTCTGGTTCCCAAGAAGGAAGGAGCGACCTCTCTTGCTGATTTTCGACCCATTGCGTGCTGTAATTTCCTTTACAAGATTATCACTCATCTTATGTGCAGACGTATGGAGGGGATTATGCAGGGTTTAGTGTCCCAGAACCAAGCAGCGTTCATCAAGGGCCGGTCGATAGCGGAGCACAGCCTTCTAGCTCACGAGATGGTGCGGGAGTTCAGTAAACCGGGGGGGATGAAGGCTTGTGTGAAGTTTGACCTGCGGAAAACGTATGACACAGTCAATCGGGACTTCCTGTGCCACTTGATGCTTGCCATGGGGTTTGACGAGAGGTGGGTTGCGAGGGTGAGGGAGTGCATCTGCTCCCCTACCTTCTCTGTCCTCATCCAGGGCACGCCACATGGCTACTTCAGTAGCAACAGGGGGCTGAGGCAGGACGACCCCCTCTCCCCGTATCTCTTTACCTTGGTGATGGAGTACTTCACGTATATGATGGATATAGCAGTGCATAGCGGGAGGATTGTTCCCTTTTTCCGGCTGGTGAGTCCTGCTGTATCTCATTTGATTTATGCTGATGATTTATTGGTGCTACTCCAGCCTTCCATGAGGGGAATGAGAGCGCTCTCTGACATTATGGAGGAGTTCGGGTGGCTTTCTGGGCTGCAGTTAAACCGGGAGAAGAGCAGAGTCTACTTCAGCTCCCGGTGTACACTTCAGGAGGAGCGAGCCTTCGCTTTAGGTGTGGACAGAGGCGAGCTTCCAGTGAAATACCTGGGGGTACCGTTGACAGTCAACTATGCCCGAGAGCAGGATTGTCACAGCTTGGTGGATTTTGCTCAGAGGAGAGTGGAGGGCTGGCAAGCGGCGGGACTTTCATTTGGGGGACGGATTGAGTTGGTGCGGTCGGTCATTGCTGGTATCACTATGTTCTGGCTCCAGTCTATCCAGATTTCCACAGCTACTATTCGGAAGGTGGAGGCTATTTGCGCTAACTTCATCTGGAGGGGAGGGATTCATGCGATATCCTGGGATCAGTTATGTCGGCCTTGAGAGGAAGGAGGAGTTGGACTGAGGCCTCTTCATGCATTTAGGAAGGCAGCTTGTGTGAAGATGGCCTGGAAATTCATCAAGGGGGGGTCGCTCTTGACGGACTGGATGGCTAGCAGATACTTACGGAGGACCAACTTCTGGGCCTGCAGGATAGACAACAATTTCTCGGTCACGTTTAAGGCCATCCTGAGATGTAGACCGGTGCTCCAGGCCGCTATCTGCAGGCGCATGAAGGATGGGACGACTACCGACCTTTGGCTAGATCCTTGGCTGGGTTCCAAATCCCTGCTCGAGATATTGGGAGGGCAGCTGGACAGGGAAGCTGGTAGGGGGCTAACATGCAGCCGGATCATTAGAGATGGAGTTTGGAGGCCAGAGGGATACCCATTTACTGCCCAGCTTGCTGCAGAGATTCACCTTATTACCATTGACGCAAGCCAGACGGAGGATACATGGTGCTGGGCCGGCCCAGGCACGGGGGGCGGGTCAGGTCTATTCTGCTTTCGCAGCTGCTATGATTTGGTTCGGACACACCACGACTAGGCTGAGGAGGTGGACTTCATTTGGGGCAAGGACGTTGCACGGAAAATGCAACTATGTGTTTATCGCCTTCTCCGGGGAAGATTGATGACGAGAGACAGACTCCTCCGGTTTGGGATGCAGATCCCAGATGCCAAATGTGTGCTTTGTAATGCTGAAGATGAATCCATGGGGCATCTCTTCTTTGGTTGCCCGGTGTCCTGGCACATTTGGACTGAGCAGTGTGCACAGCTGAGAGGAGGAGTGGGGATGGACCGGGACATTCGGAGCATCCTCAGTTGGATCCGAGATTACAGAGGACGAGATCCGGGGTGGGCTAGAAGAGCCAGAGTTCGTCTTGATGCGTCTGTTTGGCACATCTGGAAGGAGCGGAACAGACGTATCTTTGAGGGCTTGACTACCCCCCTATTGGAATTCTGCATAATATAGAGTTCGATGTATCTGTAATGGTCCCATAATAGTATTTTTGGGGCATGGATAGTTGTGATGTTGTACTTTAATACCTTTTCCGCTATGAACGAGGAATAAATTCACCCTTATTCCAAAAAATATATATATATAGGAAACAGAAAATCCGGTCTCCCCTATGTTTATTCTTAATGTAGACTCTGCTAGTCTTGAAATGTCAAATGGTTGCTCCTTGGTTCGATGAGTTAAATTGCATGGCCTAACCAAAATTAGCCTTTGAGGTATTGCAACCAATATTGCATTGATATGGATACAAAGACAAGATTGACAGAACAAACTTGAAAAATTAGAATACGACACAACGGGGACATGCTACTAAATAATATATAAATACATATTATTATTTTCTATAGTCGATCCCAAAATTTGGGATAAAGACTTTGTTGTTGTTGTACCTTATTCGTTTGTACATCTAAAATGGAAAAAACTAAAAAAATGAGATATTTAAAAAACATAAATTTAACCTTCCATCACTAGAAAGGGAAATAGCATATGCTAGTAGCTGATTTTCCACAGTAGTTGAAAGTACAATGGAAATTAATTTCCACGTTTTGTCAAGTTGATATTGTTAACTATTTTTATTGGCAACTTGATACGACAAACTTTATTTTTCACTTAAGTACCCTTTGTTCTTTTGCAAGTTTAGGCTAAAGGCAAGCGCAAAAAGACCATAATTGATAATATACTCCGTGATAATAATCCTAATAAAATTGATTATTTATTTCAAATTTAATTATCATAATTCTAACCCCTAGCATAAAATTAATTCTTAAAAAATCATTTCCTCCTTCCCCCTAACCTAAAACCCAAACAAAACAAATTACTTCTATTCACCAAAGATCTCTTTATCAACAACAACAACAAAAAATAATCTCCAACTTCCCCTAACCCAAAACCCTAATCACCCCCATCCTCTTCCCGTCGTTGCCAATGTTGCCCAGCCACTCCTCGCCCTCCACTGGCTACAGATGGAGCAACCCTTTCACGTTGCAATAGTAGCATAATTTGCACTATCAACCGATATCGATACAATACGACCGATACTGATATGTTTTTGCATGTCCCGATACGAACCGCTATCGATATTGATCGATCCCGATGTTTGGGGTCTCTTTTCGGTCAATTTGGCAGAGAAAATTAAACAAAAAATACTAATCAATAAGGGTGTAATAGCATAGTAAGGTTATAAAAGCATGTAAATGAAAAAAAATTATTTATCGCAGGTAAATGGATCAACAATGGTGTCTATTATTTTATTCAATTTCGAAACTACTAAGAAACAACACATAAAATATTTAAAATTATGCCTATAAATATATATTTTTTATTAATGAGCATTTGCTTTAGGATACCAAAAAATCTGATTCTCCAATATCAAACCGACGATATTGCCGATACCGTCTATCTTGATACTCATAGGAAGGGTCTGATATGATACAAACCTTGAATAGTAGCAAGTAGCGACGGCAACGAAGGCAACGACGAGAGGAGATATGGGGTGTTTAGGTTTTGGGTTTGTGGAAGGAGGAGATCATTTTATTTTATTATTATTTTGACGAAATGATTTGTAGGATTAGAAGTAATTTTCTTTTGTTTAGAAGCAAACAATCCCACATGGTCACATGCTTTCAACATGACCGTTAGACACTTTAGTTAGACAATACATTAAAGAAAGGGGTAACTTGCAAGAACTTAAAAAGTTCATGATATATAAAGTTGCTCAAAAAGAAGTTACGGTATCAACTTGTCAAAACTTTAAAGTTCATTCTATTTTAGTGCAAATTTGTTTTTATTTCAAAAATAAACTAAAATAAAATGCATTTCCCTTTTCTCTTCTTTTTTTACTTCTAATCATTATTTCATCTTCTTTCTAGCATTATGTTTTTATTGATAATCTACTTTACAATAAGTAGTATATCGAAGGATATGTTTGATGTATCTGACAAATATTGTTCAAGTATCAGGGTGTATGTGTATCCACTATAACCCAGTAGAGGCAAGGCACCTCCACTGAATTTCCTAAGTAACATGGGTTGCAACAATCTCTCACTTGCTCATAGTTGTCAATGCTGGGAAATCTGCACTAACTCGTAGAGTGTTGTTATCAGATTGGCAACCAAAAACTCGGCTGATTCTTGTGGAGTTTCTCTTGACATTGAATTGTGTTACCCACAGGTATGCCCATCTTGCTGGGAAAAGGATAGGGCAATGAGAATATTGGTGAAGATACAGTTTGTTAACAAATATTAAGGCCATTTGCATATTAGTTGATGAGTCAGATAAGAGAAACGTATGCATATATACACACAAAATAGGAAAAATAAACATCAATGTGAAATATCTGAAAGCCATTTGCATATTACTCGGAATTTGAGGAATCTTCTCCCAGAACATACTACTTATTAAGAAAAGAAAAAAAAAATAAGGATAAGCCTTTGAAAACTAGGATGACAAGAGTACCCAATATGTATACTAGAATGCTTGTCCCAAAAAAACACACCAAATAGTCGTCTGTTTGTGGATGCGATTGTACTTTTAAATAGTGTCTACTTCAAATATTAACACATAAATTGATCATAATATATCTTTCACCGTCCTTAATGATATCTTGGTTTATATATCATGAGAAACACAATTCCTAGGGCATTAATAGAAATGAGCACACAAAAAATACATGCAACATGAAGGCGTGTTAAGAATTGTTGGAATTAAATAGTTCTTATGCCACTCAATGTATGAGGTATACTCTGAGCATCACCTGCAAGTTACTGTAATCAATATCACTCGCAGAAGCATCAATAACTGCCCCACTATCGTCCCCAATTGCACATTTCAACTCCTGAAGGCATTCATAAAAGTCAGGATAAACTTAAGTACATGTTAGTTGATAGAAATGGATTTTGCTACAGGGCAATAGAAGGGAGAGAGAAAAAGAACCTCATATGCTGAGTCAGTTGTATGTAGGTCCGCTTCCATCCTTGGAAAAGGATTCTCTACCTGGAAGCCTTCACCACCCTTGTCGTTCGAGTGAGGATGAGAAGCTATATAACCTGGGCCTAAAACATCAGAACCCTCTTCAAAGGTGCTCGGTAATTCTTGGTTTTCCTCATTAAAATTAATTTGTGAATCCATGGGACCCAAATCAACTCCAACTGTGTCCTCAACCTTCGGGGCAATAGCAGAGTAACCGATGTGGTCTTGATCCATAAGAGAAACATCCTTGTGCACAAACTCATCTTGGGCCAAATTTTGGTTCTGCATGTTCAAGCTGATACCAGTATCATCTGCACGAAGACGACTTATGCATGAGGAACCCTCGGCAATCCTAGCCTTGGAAAATATATCAGAGAGCATATCAGTAGGGAAACAATCATTGACATCGATAAGAATATCTTTCTCTGGGTTGGGATGAGATGGTTCTGTTTGAGAAGCAGCTTCAGTCCCAAGCCAGGCAAAAGCCGCAGTCTGTTCCATAGCAGCCCTGGCAGTTCTCTCCTCCCAATGAATCTCCTCTGATAGAACAGCAGGATTTTCTTGCTTCCTCATGGCAGCTCCCTTTCCTATAGATGTGCTAGGCACGTCAGTCACATTAGTTCCAGCAGCTTGTGGTTCTTTGAAATTACCCTTGCCTTTAGCTAATTCACCTGCAGTCTTGGTGGTGAATGTTGGTTCTAGTCCTTCTGGAGGCAAGAGAAGTTCCACTTTTTTCATTTGTGCGATCGTACCAGCAGATTCTTTATGTTTTTCAAGATGCAATAAACCATCTCCAATGGCACGAGAACTTGGAAGAGGCGGTTTCGCAGCCGAATGCTTACCACCTTGGGAAAACATGTTTCCTTCATGCAGACGATCAGCGGCTTCGGTAACAGACTCTTGAGCTGCACCTGATTGTGACTGAAGCATCAAGTATTGAGAACCAAGAGAATCGTCGGACCTAGATAGACGATTTAAGAGCTCTGCCTGCTCCCTAGGGAATCTCTCCGAGTGAAAAACCCTTGCGGGACGTGAAGGTGGAGTATTGTAGCTAAGATCAGAAGTTGTATCAGGATCATAGTCAGACCCAGATGCATACTGATCATCTTCATTGAACCGAGTATTCTGCTCCTCCGAGTTTACAGCATCAACTGACATCGTAGTAGGCTCCAGGTGCTTCATGTTTTTTTCTGAAACTGAATCATCATGCTCGCTTTCTTTCTTTTGCTCCCGCATATTATCAGCTCTCCATTTTGATTCCATAATTGTCCCTGCACCTTGCTCATGAGCTGTGGTCCCATGTAATCCTTCAGTCACACCTTGGTACGCAGGAAGTAGATCATCGAGTGGTACTGGAACAGAAGTCCCTCCAATGGGTGTGCACTGAGAACTATAGCTGTAGTCAGACGGCACAAATCCCGGGATGGAAACCCTGCTATTTGTATTGTAATCATTTCCAGGTGCACAGGTTGCAGAGAATGGATAGTGAGCACCATCAACATACTGCACACCGTGAGCATGATAAGACTGCATATAGGGATCATACTCACTAGACAAACTTGCCTGCAAAGGAGATAATGTTAACAACCCGCCACCCAAAGCTGCATCAAGAGATCCAGCTGGCACAGTTGCAGCTCTGTTTGCATGGTTTCTATCTTCAACTTCAACTTTAAGATTGACTAATTGATCAAAATCACTTGTAGTACTTGCTAAACCAGGATTAATGGAGGTTCTTCCAGTTCCTGGATTAATTCCATTGACAGCAACCATGTACTGGATTTCAGAATCTCCATCTATGCTGCCTAGGCTGTTAATGTCATCAAAATCACTTGAAGAAAAGAGAAACATCCTCAGCTTCTGAGATCCCTCGCCACCACTGCACTCCTCAATCATATTTCGAAGATCTTCATCAGAAGAAACTGATACTAAGGCATCAAGGTCCTCCCCTGGCAATTGATATTTGATGGTATGCGGTTGGTTATATACCACAACTGTCTTCTGTGTAAGTTCTTGCCAGGAAATGTCCTTGTTTATGCGAATAATTCGTGTATCGCCGCCTACATACCTGAGTTTTCCATCACTTGGCCGAGGTAAAATCCTACCACCAAAACTACACAGAACTTTCATCTTAGTTGACAAGGAATCAGAAGTTCCTGATGACTCATGAGAAACTCCTGAAGATGCGCGTGGGACTGATCTTGAAGAAGCATACCTGCCTTTATTTTCAGTTTCAGACAGGATTTTCTTCTCCATGTCCTTAAAAAGGTTTTTATCATCATTGATAAGCTTTGAAACATCTGACCCGCTTTCAGATCCTGTGTGAGAAATTCCAAGCACAGTCCTTAATTCCATATATCCAGTTGTATGATTTTTATCTTCAGATGAATTCGGTACCGAGGGTTTCTTGGAGACCGCCCGCTCTCTCATAAACTCAACTGCAAATTCCTCACCGGTCTGAAATGAGTAGTTTACAGGTCTAGCACCACTAGATACAGTAGTTTCTGGGGGTCTAGAACTGATATTAGTGCAAGCAGGAGCCTGCATGAACGTTTGGCCTGCAGGGCCATTTCCTTCATGTCTAGAATCCATGGAATCACAGTTGAACTATTTGAAATACCAGAAGAACTCTTACTGTTTCCCCTTGATGTATCAGCCCATTTTCTAGCCGCAATGAGCTAGCCATGTTCATGATTAAGGCAAGTAGATTTACTACACAATACAGGTCATGATGAAAGACCAAAAGGACGCCAAAAATAGTAGACTACACGAGGATCATACTGCATAAAATGGCATAATTTCAGATCTATAAACTAGACAAATTTCTCAAATGATAGCAGATAAACAAATATACTGAAAGCAGATAAATAAATATACTGAAATACAAAATAAGTGACAACATTCCTTCAGTACGAAGAAAAAGTCCAGATATCGGAAAATGTATGATTTTAGTATTACAAGCTTTTGACAAATGGACATACAAAAAGCACTCCATTACTGGCTTAGTTGACAGGCTGCTCAGCTCTACAGACTTGCACTTCATGCAACATCCCAGTGCGATGATAAGAACATGAGGCACAGTAACAATCGACCATATTAATAAACTATGGAAATTACAAGATTTTTTTAGAGGATCATGATAATGATGATGCATGATGTGGCTTCATGACTCAACAAGAAAAGAAACTTCATTTATACAACCATGGCCTTTCAAGAATCTTTTTCATAGCTCTTTCCAGATGGAAAGACATCTTTCCTAAAACATCAAGTCGCAATTACCTATTACATCCTTCTCATGCACACATCCCTTCTTCCATGATTTTGTTTTCATCCTATCAAGCAATATGGTTTCTCTTTATGCTGCCCACCTTTGTTGTTAAAGTATTCACCTCAAATAATTATCTTGTTCTTTCATATTGTAATATCATCTCCTGGCATCAGACTCTCATTGTGTTGCGCCAGCATAAAATGCTCACCCTTGGCCTACCCTCCGCTTAGCACATAGCACATGCAGTTCCCTTATTTCCACCTTCATGTTTTAGCATCTCTTATGATCTAGCAGATCTAACATTACATGTATGAAGAGTTGTATCTGCTTGATGTCAATGTATGAAGACATGCATGCTGTCACATATCGCTATTCAATGACTGTCATATATTTAGTCAAAAACCAGCCTTCATTTTTTTTCCTTGTCTGTCACTGTTTAAGATTTTAAGTGCTTGAAATCTCTAGAAGTAGCTTCCTGTATCATTTATAAGTCACCGTACTTAATATGTTTTCTACAAGCTTAGAATATCCCATTTACCTCAATAACTTCCTTAATATGATCATTGCTATAAACATTTGGATTGATCTTACAGATAATAAGATCTATTTGAAGATTTTGGATCATAGTAGTTTTAAATTTTCAAGAAGAAGGTTGAAGAGGAGGAAAGGAACTACTATTGCTTCATAAAAAAGGATACACATCTGGGACTGGACAACTCTAATGATCTAATCCATTGTTGGCAAAGAACTCCAGCACTTAAAGCACTATCACCATACCTACTCCACTGGTCTGCCGCCTGTTTCACATTGCTAATTTCTCTTCAATACTCGACTAAATGGCTATGAAAATATAATTTAAATTTCCACTCAGATTCACAATGATTATTTCATTGATAACATCAGCTGCTTCTAAGCCTTCGATGGAATTACAAACATCTATATAACAATATCAAGTTGATTTTGCAATGATGAGGTACCACTTAAGCATATAGTCAGCTGAAAGTTCGCTGCTATCGTCATCTAGTTTATCATTACAGCTTTACAAAAAAAACTATGTTTTAGCAAGTTTTTCTCATTAAGAACACAGAATGTTTTACTCCAAAGTTTGATTTGACTAACCGCCAACAGTTACTTCACTTCCGTAAGGTGGGTTACATAAATCCTAAGGAGAAAGGGTACTCCAAAACCGGTGGTTTTTTGTGTCCCTGTCAAAATGTATTGACACGACAAGGGCACTCCAAATTACACTAGGAAACTCCAAATAAGTGTAGTATCCACATCGTCATATTCTTTTGTTGTTAGTATAATATTCATATACATTCAACATACTAGATCTAGTTCCCTAATTTACTATCAAGGACTGCTACTTCATGTCCGATTCAGTGTGTCAATTTATATCCCCAACAATCCAAATTACAAGGTTTCAAAAAGGTCTACCACGCAGAAGGGTCTTGTTACGGGTCGGTTCGGACGAACCTTTACCCGTTACTCGCATGGACCAACAAAAGGTAAGGACACACAAGATATTGCTAAATAATTAGTTCTCTTTCAAATAAGATATTGCTAAATAATATATTCCCTATCAAGGAAAGATATTATTAGTAATAATTAGTTTCTCTTTCAAATAAGTTATTGCTAAATAATATCTTCCTTATCAAGGAAAGATATTATTAATAATAATTAATTTTTCTTTCAAATAAGATATTGCTAAATAATATCTTCTTTATCAAGGAAATATATTATTAGTTTTATGTAGTTTCTTTTCCAACAAATTGTAGCCATCCTCTATCTATATATAGAGGTGGGAATTCTATTGAGAGATATCAAAGAAAAGTTTAACAAAAAAAATATGCGGTACTTCTCCCGATCTGAGAAGCGTCCGCGTCTGCGATAAGGCGCAACACCAAGGCCGGCAGGTCACAAGACCCAACGGCTTCTTCTTTATCGTCTTCATTCTATCGTCCAATAATGCGTGCCTTCGCCAAGCAAGAAGAAGCGCGTAACAAATTGGTATCAGAGCAGTTCGACCCTCCCGACCTCATGGCGCCTACACCACCATCCAATGACGAACGCCTCCTTCAACTCGAGGCCACCATCGACGGCATCTACAAGCGTCTCGACGCCCAGGCCGAGAGTACCGCTGCGATCAACACCTCCATCGTCGACCTCACGACAAAGACCAACGCATTGCTCGCGTACTTGACGACCACCACAACCGGCCGCGACGCCTCACCCTATCGCAGCACCAGCCCCCGCCGGCAGGGCCCACCCGGCAGTGGGAGCCCCCAGCGGGGACGTCCACACGCCGACGGCAGGCCCTCCCCCGGGCCTGACAGCCAATCGCGGGGCCTGCACCGCCCCGACAGACCCCCACTCCACTTCGATAGCCCCCAGCGGGCCCGCCCCCGCTTCAACAGCCCCCGCGGCCCCTTCCGCGACGGCGACAGATACCGCCGCCCGCCCGACCCTCACCACATCTACGAGGGGGCAAACGGCGTGGAGGCTTAGGCGATGTCGGCGAGGGATGCTGGCTACCGTGCTTCCCACGTCTCGACTGGCAATCTTACGACGGCACCGGCGATCCGTTACTTTGGGTACGTCATTGCGAGCGGTTCTGCGAACTCTACCGCATTCCAGAGGATGAACGAGCCCAGATGGTGGGACTCAAACTTGAAGGCGAGGCTCAATCCTGGCTCGACGGGTGGCAACGACGAATAGGCAGAATCGACTGGAGGCTCTTTTACGACGAGATTCTCATATGATTCAGCATACCCACGCATCGCGGGGCGTTGAGGGATCTCATATCCCTCAAGCAGACGGGCACGGTCGCGGACTTCAACTGAGAATTTCAATCCCTGCTATCTCGAGTTCCGCCCCTGTCCAACGACGAGGAGATCAACATCTACATCTCCGGCTTGACGACAACCATGGGCCATGATGTGCACTGTGACCGGCCATTAACCCTCGCACAGGCCATGTGGTGTCCACGCGAGACGGAGCATCAGTAGACGGAAGGCGGCACCTCAGCCGTATCCGGAAGCCTCAATCGCGGTGAGCGATTCCCGTCCACGCGCTAAGCGACACCCCAGCATAGACCGGCCCTCTCGGGACCCTCTTTCAGCAAACCGGCCTCTAGCAACGGGTCCCACGCTCCAGGTCTCTCCGCGGCAGGGCCGGCCAATGCTCCAGGTCTCTCCGCGGTAGGGCCGGCCAACACCTCAGGGACGGCCGTCCAGGCCACTTCCGCTGGCTCGTCGGTCCCATACCGGTTTTCTGTCGACTCAACGCAGCTGAGATTGTCGAACGCAAAGCGAAGGGACTCTGCTTCAACTGCGACGAGACCTTCTTCTCTGGGCACCGTTATAAGTATCTCTTTTATCTAGAGGTACCGGAAGCCGAAGAGGCCACTTTCTTATGAGAAGAGTTCGACGAGGACGGTCGACCGTCAATCTCCACCTTAGTCGTCCATGACCATAAAGAGGAAAGGATGCGGCTTCTCATTCAGATCCACGGGATGATACTTCTTTGCTTAGTTGATTCGGGAAACACTCACAACTTTGTCAGTTACTATGCTGCGCAACGACTCGGCTTGCGCATGACACCAGGTGCAGCAAGAACGGTCCGTATTGCAAACGGAAAGGAGCTGCCTTGCTTTGGGGAGCTCGACATACTAACTATTACAGTGGCAGACTATGCCTTCACAGCCCGCTTCATGGTCATCCCTCTCGATCATTTTGACGTCGTTTTAGGCGTCGAATGGCTCAAGACACTGGACGAGATCGGGTGGGACTTCCGACACCTCACCATGCGCTTCACCTTACAAGACCGCGACGTTCCATCATGATGATCAGCCCATCCCGGTCACGACAATCCATACCATCGACTGATCACCTCTCCAGACTGCCTCCACAGCAAGATCCCAACCATATCTGTCCGGAGAATTTTCCGCATTACTGCGAGTAGTCCTTCGTATAGATAGTGGTGTGGAAGAAGTAAGAGGAATGATATCACCTGAGGAGGATGGTGGTGTAGATGAGGAGGATGGTGGTGTAGGTGTCTCAGGAGATACCACCAGGATTCGGCACCAAACAGACAGAATGCAAGGTCTGCAGACTGAAGTCCCTCTATGGACTGAAGCAGTCTCCTCGAGCATGGTTTGACAGGTTCAGGAGAGCAATGATAGGGATGGGATATCAGCAGATCAATGCTGATCATACTTTCTTCAGACGAAGTGGAGGCCACATCACCATGCTTGCTATATATGTAGATGATATGATTATCACAGGCGATGATGAGCAGTAGATCGCCCAACTCAAAGGAAAGCTTGGCAAGGAGTTCGAGGTGAAGGATCTTGGCCCTCTTCGATACTTCCTTAGGATTGAGATTGCTCGAGATGCAGAGGAAATTGTTCTTTCTCAAAGGAAGTACGCACTGGACCTGCTTATGGAAATAGGGATGATGGGATGCAAACCGGCTACGACACCGATAGACCAGAAGTTCAAACTGGATGCTGAAGCTGGAGAACCAGTTGATCGGGATAGATATCAGAGATTGGTGGATAAGTTGATCTACTTGAGCCACACTCGACCTGATATCAGCTTTGCGGTCAGCGTAGTGAGCCGCTACATGCATGACCCCCGGAAGGGTCATATGGACGCAGTGTACCAGATTCTGAGGTACTTGAAGGGAGCCCCCGGAAATGGACTAATTTTCAGAAGAAATAATCACGTGAGCTTCGAGGGGTATTGTGATTCTGACTGGGCTAGCTGTGCTGACGACAGGAGATCCACATCGGGGTACTGCATATTTGTAGGAGGCAACTTGATCTATTGGAGGAGTAAGAAGCAGTCAGTGGTGGCTAGATCAACAGCTGAAACAGAGTATAGAGCTATGGCCTTGGAAGTTACAGAGCTATTGTGGTTGAAGAATATGCTGACGGAGCTAAAGCTGGATCAGGGAGCCAAGATGAACCTATGGTGTGACAACCAGTCAGCTATTAGTATTGCCAACAATCCAGTGCAGCATGACAGGACCAAGCATATCGAGATTGACAGATTCTTCATCAAAAAAAAGCTTGATAAAGGACTACTAGAGCTGGACTACGTTCCAACCAAAGATCAGGTAGCAGACGGACTGACCAAGGGGCTTAGCTCTATCAGCATGATGAGAGGATGTGACAAGATGGGCTTAGTGAATATCTTTCTCCCATCTTGAGGGAGAGTGTTGATATATTTAGTAAGAAAATATGTTATATTTAGTATAGGAATATCCTGGGGACATATTTGGGATGCTAGAATATGCCACAGGATATTCCATTGGATATTCCATGATGTAAAGGCTATATAAAGCCTATGAGATTATCAATAAAACATATCAATCAATCTCAACAGTCTTCCATGTCTCCATGCTGAATCCATTCCGTGGTCCACCACCGACGATAGTACCATTCTTAACTGCCGACCTCACACCAAGCGAACACCCGGTCCCGGCGGAGATACTTGATACTCGGATGGTTGCTGACAAATGCGAGTACTTGGTTCGATGGACAGAAGAAACCGCTGACGATGCTACATGGGTCCAACACGACACCCTCAAGTGTCTTCGTCCCGACTTCCAGCACGAGGACGTGCTGGGTTTGAAGGGAGGGAGTATTGTTACGGGTCGGTTCGGGCGAACCTTTATTCGTTACTCGCATGGACCAACAAAAAGGAAGGACACACAAGATATTGCTAAATAATTAGTTCCCTTTCAAATAAGATATTGCTAAATAATATTTTTCCTATCAAGGAAAGATATTATTAGTAATAATTAGTTTTTCTTTCAAATAAGATATTGCTAAATAATATTTTCATTATCAAGGAAAGATATTAGTAGTAATAATTAGTTTTTCTTTCAAATAAGATATTGCTAAATAATATCTTCCTTATCAAGGAAAGATATTATTAATTTTATGTAGTTTCATTTCCAACAAATTGTAGCCATCCTCTATCTATATATAGAGGTGAAAATTCTATTGAGAGATATCAAAGAAAAGTTTAACCAAATAAATAGACGGTACTTCTCCCGATCTGAGAAGCGTACGTGCCTGCAATAAGGCACAACACCAAGGCCGGTAGGTCACAAGATCCGACGGCTTCTTCTTCATCGTGTTCATTCCATCGTCCAGTTACGTGTGCCTTCGCCAAGCAAGAAGAAGCGTGTAACAGGTCTCAAAAGGCCAAAGACTTGTAGAAGTAACTCTATCACTAGTACTACTTTCATTGATTGATGTAGCAAAAACATGGTAATCTAGTCATGCAAAATTATGAGTTATTTGTAGCCCTAAGAAACAAACAAACCTCCAGAAAAGATATCTTACCAAATAGAAAGTGGCCTTTTATTTTTGTGTAAATACCAAAAAGCACTTTAGGATGGTCGAAATGGAGTACTTGTGGAGTACTTCGTGAACACAAGATACCTTTGAAGTTTGAAAAGAAAATTCTACAAGACTCTTATAAGACTATACATGCTTTATGGATCAAAGTGTTGAACAGTTAAGAAAGATGTCCATCAAATTAGCGTAGCATAAATGAGAATGCTAAGATGAATAAATGATGATGCATTAAAAGATAGGATAAAAAAATGAGTGTATTCATGAAAAGTTGGATGTCGTGCAAATTGAGAAGAATATGAGAGAAGACCGTCTTAGGTGGTTTGGACATGTACAACACAAAACATTAGATGTTCCGGAGAAGAGAGAAGATAATAGTTAAAGAAGCCGCAAGGTTAAAGGTGGGCCTAAACGAACATGGCTTGAAATTTTAAAGAAACATGGTTTTTATTAGTGTCACATAGGATATGTCCCTTGCTAGAGCTGAATGTAAGAAAAGGAGTTTGAACAACCCCAATAAAATGGGGATTAATGTTTCTTCTTCTTCTTCTTCTTCTTCTTCTTCTTCTTCTTCTTCTTAAAGAATTGACAAAGGTTTTATGACTGGTTTCAACCTGACATTAATCTTGTACTTGTCAAATTCCAAGCAAAGTAAGCATGAAGATGAGAGGATTTTACCATAAAACCTAGAGGGTCAGTTGGCGAGTGGGTACACCTGTCATTTGGTTATGCAATTTAATCTCATGCAACCAGGCAGCATCTAGTATTATAAAATATTTAAAACCACTATATTATAAGCTAAAGTAACACAAAAAATTGGAGGATATAAGTGTGCCAAATCAAAAATAAATATAAAGAACACTATGATATTATGTTATACCTGAAACTCACTAAAGGCACTACAAAAGGCTAACAACATTGCATATGTATGCAAGTTAAATAATGTACATCTAAAATGATTTCATGTTCCGTCTCAAGCTTGGAACTTGGGAGGCCCAATTGTGAGACTTATCCTTAGCCTAAAATAAGCTTGATTTCATTCACATTAGCAACGAACTTTGGTACCTAACTGGATGCCAACTTGAAGCTAACAAACCTAACCTCCTTCCTTAATATTGGGCCTCCAATACCATCCCTATCTCAATAATTACACCTTCCTGGCCGAGACGCTTATATACAACAACCTAAATGAACTTCTTCCTAGTAGTACTTGTTGCATCCACCTGTGCCCAACGCTAGCATCTTTTATGAGATTAAATATACATACAGTGAAGACTATCATATCCTATCTAACCAATACTGAATTGTGTAATTATTAGGTTCCTTAATATCCACACACTATGGTGAATTTACATCCTCTGTATTCCTTAATTTAGGCCTACATAGAAACTTCTAGGAAGGGGGCATACTTTCTCATATATAATGTACTCATTTTTCCCTAAATGAAAGCAAACCAGCATCCTCCAGGATACAAGCAGCAAGCCTTACCGTCACACCATGCGACACTCTCTTGTATATATACACACTTAAAATGATACTTATATATAACTAGGTCCTTGTGTCTCTATTTCGGAGAGTTGCCATGTCCAACACCCTTTTTACCCATCAAAGATCAATGGCAGTCTTATGACCAGTTATAACATTTTTTTATCTACATAATGTCAACCATCTATTCTGATTTCGATCTGGTGAATAGAATACGTAATCAAAACATGATGACCAGCTGACTAGTGATAGTTAGGTTTAGAGCTTTGGCTACTCGTGGACTCTCGGTTAAAGAAGCCCAATTATGGCAACCTTCATGATCTTTCATCGACCAATCTTGCACTATCCTAGTCAAGTTCAAAACTATACTGGAAAACTAAAGCATCCGAGCGCAAAGTTAACTACGATCAGGATCCATAGATTTCATAGATATTGAAACTTAAACTACGAGTTGGATACAAACTTAAATTATAAAAGTCAAGTGTAATAGAACTTCAAGATTCTCAAAGAGGTGTAGCCCAAGTGGCTGAGTTTGGAGACATGAGTCCCGAGTGTGGCGGGGCTGAGTTCGATTCCCATGGAGACCCAAAAAAAAACACTTCAAGATCGACTTGAAACAACAATCATGAAATTTAAGATTGGGATAGCTATATTCCAAGACAAATTGATAATTATATAATTTGGGCATCAAATTATATGAAACATAACAATATATAATACAAATAAGAACAATATATACCACCTCCAATAGCTTATTCCATTAAACAAATTTCATCCTTGTCCCTAAAAATTGACAAAATAAATATGAACCGCAAAATTACTCGATCAAGACAAGAAATTAAGCATCCATTACGAAATTACAGTACTTCCGCAAGATCCAAAATTTCCCAGCTAATTGAGCTAGCTAACCAAAGACGCAATCAATCGCAAAAGTAACAAAAGCCCACCTCAAAAAATCGAACTTTTAGTGGGATTGCATGCTAAAGGAACCATCTTGTGCACATCTAGTGTGAGATCTAGCGGGAAAAAACCCTAATTTTAGGCTCGTGAACAGTTGCAAAAGCTTACCAATTGAAATACCGAGGAAAGCAACGAAGCTCTCCTCAGGGTTTGAATCGAGTCAACATTTTTACAATATTAACATTTTTCCGATGGATTGAGCGCAGCAATAGATATGGATTTTTTTTTTTTCCTTAGGACAAAGTGGTCTGAGAAAAAATACAGGGAGATTTTTTTTTTTTTTTAGAAAGATAGGGAGATTTTCAGTTAGTCAAAAAGAAGCAATGCTTGGTAGTTGGTAGATATATGCGGTTATCTAATTTGCAACCAAAACCCCCCTTTTTCCCAACTTGCTCAAGTCTCCGCTCAATTTTTTTAATAATATTATTATTATTATTATAGATCCTAAAGAAATTTTTTTTTTTAGATAAAATTAGTCATCAATATGTCTATTGGATTTGGAGCTACTAGTACCAAAACTAGGGGTGAGCAACGGTTCGGTTCGGTTCAAACCGAACCGTATATATGAAAACCGAAATAACCGTAAACTGTACTTCTCAAAACCGAAAACCGAACCGTTTTTATAAAAATCGAACAAAACCGAACCGAATTAATTTGGTTCGGTTTTCGGTCGGTTCGGTTGGGCCAATGTGCCGGACCTTTAATTTTTTAGCAAAATATGCCTATTTAAATAACAATTTAGTTTAAAATATGGTATTATTGTATTAATGAATTATATATTACATAGTGTGAAAAATATCAGTAATATATATAGATTGAGGGTAGAGAGAGTGCTCAAAAAAGTACCGACAAAGAATAAGAGGAGAGTGTCCTCGGCTAAGGGTTACAAAATATTAGTATATGTAGATTGAGGATAGTTTGATAAATTATTAAATCTAAATGGTTTTCGGTTCGGTTCGGTTCGGTTCGGTTCGGTTCGGTTATCCGGATTAAGAACCGAAAAACGAACCGTTATTTTAAATTTTTAAATTTTCAAACCGAAAACCGAACCGATAACCGAAAAGCCGAACCGTTTGTCATATTTCGGTTCGGTTCGGATTTCGGTTTTCAACCGTTATATGCTCACCCCTAACCAAAACTATATGTATTTTCAATTTATTTTGCCCAGTCTGAAATCCACACGCATTTTTGTCCACTCTTACTCGGTGTTGTTTGCCATCGATTCTTGTTGCTATGGAGAAGAGCGTTGAAGGGTGCAAACGAGAATGCAAGAGGGAATCCTTGAACAGAAATCTCCCAATTACACTTTATTTTTTATCTAGGTCGTGATGATAGAGGGTTGTTTCTGTAATGCCCCGCTCCGCCTTAGCGGAACGCCGATTCAAACGGCAAGTACAACGACTCAAACGAGCCGTCGACCCGAAGAGTTGGCATCGACCTGATGAAGAATAGATGCAAGGCTTACATTGGTCCGTCAAGATGAATCCAGACTTAGACTTTCAAAGGCGCGCTCGGGGAATCGTTCGGCCGATGCGAACATCGCTAAGGTGGGTGGCTCCGATGAACCCGTCTTTGCTTAGCCTAGACACATAACAAAACGGACACATTCACTAGAATCGCTAGGCGATAACATCTTGCATGCTAATAAATGACTCAACGCACCTAGCTAAGGGATTAATCCCACCTTGCATGCTTCTATAGAATATGGAAAGGAATATGGAAAATATGAGAACTCTAGCACCGCGCTCCATGCTCGTGCTACGGCACAAGCTTACGTTCAAAGTCCCTTATGCGTCTAACAATGAAACAATGAATGGTTTACAACAATGAAACGGGAAGACTATCGACATAGTCGTTCCGAATAGAGTATAGCAACATTGAAAGGCCACGGGACCGATGGGTCGCCAAGGCGACTTCCGCACAGGAAGTTGCAAAATGTATAAATGAATGAATGAATGAATAAGTGAATGAAATAAATTAATGAACAAAAGAACAAGTGAAAGAAGAAAAGAAAGGAAAGAATAAATGAAAGATAAGAAAGGAAAGAATGGTTAGCGACAGGTGTGACAGGCACGTGCAACGGGGCTCGCTACCCGCGCTGCACGGACGCCAACCTGGTCGATAACGCATTATGGCTAAGGGTTAGCCAATGGCTCAAAGACAGCCGTTAAGTTAAAATGACAATAAAATACGAAATGGTCGTGGACGGCTCGTGCACGAGCGAAAAGGGATTCCAAGGGCAACGAACGACGATTTCGTGGCCGGCCTAGGCGGAATCATGGCCTACGGGCGGATAGGTGTGCGGGCTTGGGCACATAACCAAACGTAGGGCCGGTTATTCAATAGTCTATCAAGGTGTACCAGCCATCACGCTTGATAGATGAGAATGCCACAGAGAAAAATGTCCAAAATGGCTGACATGCCAGCGACCGGTGCATATAGATTTAAGTGGACTTTGCTGGTGGCAATCCACGTGCAAGTCCTTGCATTGAAATCAAAGCAGTCTAAGTTAACTGAACAAAGTGACTTCTGAACAAGCTTGAATGTAACACACCAGATAATCGAGAGTAGTTCTGCAAAGGAGTTAGAAAACACGCCTACGACGTGCTAGGACCCGAGGCAGGGACACGCCCTTGAATATCGAATGTTTATATGAATTATGTTAAGTCATTTCATATGAATTATTGACTAACTTGGTTTACTTTGGACAGGGAAGGCCGGACGGTAAGTATGGGTAAGTCATGCATATATTTCCATGCGAAAAACTTGAAATTGGCAACACGAAATAGGCTATGAAATATGCCATGAAACGTATCCTAAGGCAAGATTAGAAAGACAATGAATAATAGTGATGCACAAAAATAAATGGAACGTGTTTGGTAATGATAGCATTGTGGGCGAGCTAGCCTCCCCACCAGTGCATAACAATGTACTGATAACCCCACAGTCTACTTGCAGGATGCAGGTATCATCGGCGGGTGCGGAGCTTCCATCGAACGTGCTAAGGCGCGGAGCTATCTCTGGAGCCTTGGAGCGTTGCAAGGAGCTGAAGCACCATATACGGGACATAATGTATCGGAACATCGCCATGAATCATTCCATGTTGTAAGCCAATTGGCACGCCTTTTATGTTTCAGAGAGAGAGAGCTTGAGCGATTTGTAATATCGGCCTAGTGCCGCTTGTAACTTCTTGAATATCAATAAAGAGTTTGATTTCGTATTCAACTTGTGTTCATTTACTTTCTGCTGCAAATGGAGACACTCTGTGCGACTCTGTGGCCTAGCTCAAATCGGCCGTTTCTGGACTTGGCCTTGCACTGGCGCAACCTAGGCCCGTGCGGCATCACGCCTTAGCAAGGACGATCGCTCCTACGGGAGCGGGGCGTGACAAATAACAATGTACTGATAACCCCACAGTCTACTTGCAGGATACAGGTATCATCGGCGGGTGCGGAGCTTCCATCGAACGTGCTAAGGCGCGGAGCTATCTCTGGAGCCTTGGAGCGTTGTAAGGAGCTGAAGCACCATATACGGGACATAATATATCGGAACATCGCCATGAATCATTCCATGTTGTAAGCCACTTGGCACGCCTTTTATGTTTCAGAGAGAGAGAGAGAGCTTGAGCGATTTGTAATATCGGCCTAGTGCCGCTTGTAACTTCTTGAATATCAATAAAGAGTTTGATTTCGTATTCAACTTGTATTTATTTACTTTCTGCTGCAAATGGGGACACTCTGTGCGACTCTGTGGCCTAGCTCAAATCGGCCGTTTCTGGACTTGGCCTTGCACGGGCGCAACCTAGGCCCGTGCGGCATCACGCCTTAGCGAGGACGATCGCTCCTACCGGAGCGGGGCGTGACAGATTGGTATCAGAGCACGGCTTTACGTCCTTGGACTTCATTTCGATTTTCTCAGTTTTGAAAGCTCGGTTGGAAACAAAAGAAGTGTACGCTCTCTCTCGTTGTGCCTTGGGATGTTCCATACAATAAGTCTAATACTTTCAAAAGCTCGAATAAGTACTCGGTTGAACGGGATCGATAGGCGAAGGCCTTTGTGCCGAACAATGTTAAACATGACTCGATAGAGAACATATGCTAAGTTAGCAAGTCGCGTGTATGCCCAAATAGTCCTACGTCGACATTAGCAAGTGAGCGTGCAAACTTGAATATAGCCGCACGGGATGGTTATGCGGCACAACTTAGTTCGCGTGTCGCGCACCTCGACTTCTGGTGCTGTAACACCCACTTTTCCAAAATAAGGGTAAATTTGAAATTTTGTAATTCAAATCATTAAAATATTGATTTTAGTCATGATATGATTTTTGGTGATTTTTAGTTAATTTAAAACTATTTAATTGAGTGAAATGTGAATTGGTGTTTTGCTAGTGTAACATTAGTCATACATGACCTAGAAGACTAATCATGACCAATGAGACCTAATCATGTGTTTAGGATTTCAAATTTCTACTTTTAAGCCTAGGGATATTTTAGTCATTTTGACACTTTTGTGATTTGGTGAATTATATTAATTAAATATGTGTTAGTTAAATTGTTGAGTCTTGACCTAGAGGTTAGCCTAATCTAGATTGTTAATCATGACCCTAGAGACTAAGTTAGAGGATTCATTAAAGTAACTACATTAGTGAAATATCTAGATATTTTGTAGAAAGATATTTTGGACTAAAAGTTAAAGGATGCTACTTTAATTGTGAACCATTGATTTAGCTAGAAATTGTTGGAGGAACCATAGCCCCTCATCCTAAAACCTAACCCTAACCTAATGACAGCCATCCTACCCTTTCCCCCACTATAAAACCCCTCTCAAACTTAGGGCTAGCCTCCCTCCTTAGAAAATTTGAATCCAAGAAGAAAGAGGTGAGTTCTTGCCCTAGTAAATTCACTATAAATCCATTTTAATTCCTAAAATCCTCAAACCAGTTGCAAACACTTATAATATCAGTATTCTTGCTGTTATGATGTTTTGGTCCAGCTTGCTAATGATTTGAGGTGTTTGGGACATCAAGCAAAGTGTAGAGAAAGGCCATTTCCTATTGAAAGTTCACACTAAGGTAACTTCTCCAAATCTTCATGAAATCCCTGTCAATCTCCATGAATAGGAAGCCCTAAGGGTCCCCCTAGGGTTTGCATTAGATTCGAGCTTGGTGTCGGAGGTTTCGTGTCCTTTCTGGACACGTATCAGTGCCAATGGCACTGTGTTCGACGAAATGCCTCAAAGGGCATTTCGATCGATTTATTTCTTTGTGTTTGAATAGGAAGTTTGATCTAGATCTTGTTTATAGGTTCCTGTCCTTGTGTCATAGTTTTCGTGTCGCTTTGTGTCGTTTTGATGGCTTGGACACGTGCGTGCACACGGCCGCGCGCTGCCACAGTTTTCCCCTGCTGCTCGGGGTTGACACAGGACACGACACGGCACGTTGTGCCATGAAACTTCGTGGACAGTTGGGGGCACCCACTGACACGGTGCTCCCCAAGTTTCAGAGCCCCACGTGTCGTGTAGGACACGCACGAGCTCCTGCACCGTTTTTGCACTGCACTGTTGGCTGTCAGTTTTGGCCACTGATACGCGTGTCTTGTGTCGCGTACACGCGACTTAGACACGATGTAGGGTGTCCTATGGATAGCCCTATGGGTAGTTAATCTATGCTTATGAGCACGAGTTTTGGTTCGACCCTTGTTGTGCACACGAGCCTCGTGCACACGTGCACGAGGCTGTGTTTCATTCTTTTCTGATACATATATAGGTTGATATATATACACTGTTTTGGCTTGGTTTTTGGACACGAATGGTTATGTGAGACACGAACACATGTGACACAATGTTTACCAACATTTACCTTGGGTTCTTATCATGTTTTGACATTCGAATTGGGTTGGGTTTCAAGAGTTATTTTTTACTGATACATGATTTCAGTTCTGTCATTCACTGAGTTCTTCCATTTATCCAATTGCTAATTGATGAATTAAATTGATAATTAATGGTTAATATAATGTTGTTAATATGTAAACATGTGTATTATATTGGGTTTTTGCCTCTGGGAACAAGGTGATGTTCAATTGATTGATAATTGGGTTTTCCATTGTCATTGATATCAAACTGGGTTTTTTTTTACTGTTAACCATAACTGAGATTTCCCTGTATATTTTACTGGATTAATATGATTCCATTATGTTAATTTAGATGTTAACATGTTGCTAAGTTGGCTGTATATGTTAGCTATATGTAGGGTACTTAGATATAGTTTTTATTTCATTGAATGTATGTTAAATGTAGGATGTTGAACCTGTGTAAAAACCTGAGATTTTTCCTGAGATTAGGATATGTAAACTGAGCTTTGCGTTCAAGTCAAAACAGGAATTTTTCCCATTTCATAAAAACTGAGATTTGGTTCTCATGGCAAATCTGTAAACAGAGAATGAATGTTAAACTGAGTTTTAAGTTTTAAATGTTGGGTGGGTTATACATGAAAACTGAGATTTATGTTGTGCATTGATGTTTCTGAATATGATTATAGGTTTAAAAAAAAACCTGGAAATGGTTTGGAGTTTCATTGTATCATCAAATTGCTTCTTTCGATTTTATCCTATAGCTAAGTTCACTGTTAACTAAGGGGCACATGAGAAACAAACCTGAGAACATTCAGTAGGAAAACTGAGATTTAGTTCTTCAACTTGGGAAAGTATTGTTGGACTGAAATCTGAGCCATTCACACACATCCCCAAACACTAAGACACACACTACACATATGTAGGTTTTTCCTCTCTAAAACTCTCTATGTGTACCTATAAATTCTGGGTTCAATTTATATAGAGAGTTTCAGTTATTACATATACCTGAGATCACACATTTCAGACACACACTCATCACTCACTTTCACACACATTGCACACTGTTTTGTTTCCTTTTATTGCTATTGATTTCCTTGCCTTCCTTTTCCTGTGAACACTGGTTATACACACACACAGCCACCATGTGTCTTTCCCTTTACACACATACAACATGCATATGCTTTAGTTTTTTCCCTAACTTCTACATGTATAATTATATATATGTAATATATAAATTAATGTGATAAAGTGATGTGGTATAGATATTGCCTATTGGCATAAACATAATGTATTATAGATATATGCATATTGCCTATATAATTAACATGTATGAATATATGAAATTGATATGTGTGTGTTGCCTATACTAATGAATATGACATATGGCATGGGTGGTATAGTCTAGGGTATATGGAGTGTATATACATGAGTGTTGGTTTGTGTTAGATTGGTGACTTGTGTATGGTGTTTGATAGCTTGTGTTAGCTTGGGGATTGTAAGTGAGTGCTAGCCTAGACTTGGTTGACCTAGTTTGACTTCTAGGGTTGACCAAAGTTGACTAAGAGTTGACTTTGGCCTAGATTGACCTAAAATCATGTAGAATGCATAGTAGGACTTCATTATATCATTTTAGACTTGTTGTGACTTGTGTTGCTCTGATTAGGAGCCAGACACCACTCCTCGGGCAGTACTTTTCATATTGGACATTCAGATACAGGCGAGTACATTCTCTGATCGTTTCATACTTGTCACGATTTATATTCTCGCTCTAGATTACTGTTACTTGATGCTGTCACGTTATCATCACGGATCGGTACTATATGGATCTCTTCTTGGGATGTTATCCCCCTTAGCGGGAGCATCGGATACTTTATGACATGTGTTTCATGTACATCATGTATTCTTCGCTTCTGCGTTATTCATGTACACTCATGTTCTCTCATGTTCTTACTTGTACGTTCATGTACTTTCATGTTCTTTCATGTACGCTCATGTTTCCTCATGTGTTTCCTGTATAACCAAAACATCATGTACGTAACGTAACTTGAATAGATCCTTGTGTATTGATTGTGGGTAGGGGTGAGTATAAATGGTCATGTGATTTACCCATCATGTTCACTCTGTTACTTTTATGTTTTATCATGTACGCATCAGTCTTATTGGCTGATGTCCCACATGTTCACTCATGTACATCATGTTCAACCTAAGCCAATTACATGCCATCTCGTACTCTAAATCACTAGTCACTTACAGTTCTTACTTATCATGTATATATTTCCAGTTATCAAATATCTCTCCTGTTTCATGTACATCTTCTTACAGCGTTTCATGTATCTTACTCTATTGCCTGCTTTATATTTCCTGCCTTGATATGAACTGCATGAGATGTACTGTGCTCGCTCCTGTCCTGACTGGACCTGTTGAAAATATTACAGAGGATGAGGATGAGGCCCTATACACCACCTATTACGGAGCAGGCTTAGACGACACCTGCGACCTGGCTCCTCTGGAGGACCCAGCTGCAGTTCAGGATGTTACTTCCATAGTCTAGGCTAGTCAGCTAGGCTTTATCTTTCTTTACAGCATTGTTTTTGGCTTTCAGTTGTTGTTTTGAGATGTATATATTCTTTCATATTCTGTAGTTGAGACTTGTACTTGGAATGTTTTCTGAGATGTTATCTTAGACACTAGACTCTTCTGATTATCTGTACTTCACTTTTGAGTTCTATATCATATCGTACTTTTCTTCCTTACTTGTGATTGAGTATAAACTGCCTGGTATTATATATTGTTAGATGTTGTGACCTAGGACAGCGTTCTACCGTCGATACTGCGACGTAGGCTGGACGTACCCACTTCTCGTGCCCTTACTCTAGGGTGCGGGTCGTGACACGTTTTTAGTGGTGGCCCATGCAGGTCGAGTTTATGTAGTGGTATTCGAACTAGAGTATCACTACAGCCTGCAGTAGGAGTAGGATATTTTGAGATACTCAATCACATTTGGAAAATCTCTTAACTGATTCTTGTTATCAAATTCTTGCTACTTGAATACTTTCTTTTGAAAATAAACTGTCCTCCCTTGATTTATCGTTTCTTTCTCAGCAATTGATATCCTTGTTTGATCTGTCTTCAGGATGGTGGAGACGCGGTTACAGCGTGCCATTCAGGGAGATACTGTAGAGGGGACTGCTACCTCTCAGCCAGTTCGACAGGGACGGGAGGCTACAGCTCCTGCCCTCTCTGTCCATATTGGGACTTCAGCAGCAGCTGAGGGTGTGTCTCTACGAGTTCGGAGGCAGGACCCAGTCTATCCAGAGGATCCTTTCCAGCCACCACCGCCTCCAGGACATGTGGACGCAGCTCAGATGTTTGCCTACTTCCAGCAGTTCATGGACAGACAGCAGATTCGACAGGATAGAGGTATGGAGTTGGCCGTCACGACAGCCGCGGCTCGACCAGTGGTGCAGCAGCCGAAGACACCTGGGATCGAGCAATTCCAGAAGATGAGCCCCAGAGACTTCTTGGGGACAGAGGGGATTATATATGCTGACGAGTGGATCGAGCATATGGAGGAGATCTTCCGCTTGGCCAGGATTCCAGCAGATCTCCAGATAGAGGCTGCAGCTAGCCGGATGCGAGATCTTGCTCGCACCTGGTATCAGTCGGACCCCAGGGTGGGGGTACCAGGGCAGACTTGGGAGCAGTTCAGGGGCTTCTTCAAGAAGAAGTTCTTCCCAGATTCTGCAGTCAGAGCCTTAGAGACGCAGTTTGAGAGCTTGGTCCAGGGGAGCCTCTCAGTAGAGGAGTATACGGGAGAGTTTGGCCGTCTCGGCAGGTTTGTTGAGGGATTGAGCGAGACGGCGAAGGCCCAGAGATTCCGGAAGGGTCTGGTCAGGGAGGTCAAGTCCTTGACCAAGGGCAACAGAGATGCCACGTTCGAGGAGATTCTGACAGGAGCCTTACTGGCAGAGGATGATCTTGAGCTTAGGCTCAAGAGGGGACGAGACCCAGTTGGGGGCAGCAGTAGCGGAGGCCAGGCCAAGAGGCCTCACGTTCAGCACCAGCAGCCGAGACAGTTCCAGCCGCAGCCGTTCCAGCAGAGACAGCAGCAGTAACAGAGGCAGCAGCAGGCCCCTAGACAGCAGCATGTTATTTTTTGCCCTTTATGTAAGAAACCAGGGCATGATTGGGGTGAGTGCAGGATGAGGCTAGGCAAGTGCCTACTCTGTGGATCATCAGACCATCAGTTGAGAGAGTGTCCCAAGTCTACGGGACGGACAGCTCAGGGAGCAGGAGCCAGGGCTCCAGTAGGCCAGCAGCAGGCTAGAGGAGGCCAGCAGGGGCGAGCTTACGCCATGACGTTTGAGGATGCTCAGGCAGTAGGAGAGGCACTTGCAGGTTCTGTTCTTTTCGATTCCATTCCTACCTTGCCTCGTTGTTTCCATCTTGAAATTCAATTCCATCTGTTCCTATCTTTTCTATCTGTTGATAATTTAGAATCTGTATGTTTTGTTGTTGATTTAACCTTTTACCGAATCATATGGGCTAGGTCGCCTAAATTATGAAATCTAGAGTCTTCTATAGTTATATTAGTTGGTACGGCGAGGGCATAGTCTGTGCTGCAGACTCCATGGGTGCCGTAGCCTTGCTTACTAATATGGCGAGAAAATTCTGATTATCATGATTCTGGGTAGACGCATATGATTATCTAATTATACTAGAATAATCTCAAAAAACAACTATTTCCATCTTTCGTTTCAGTCTTTCAATTATATAAATAAATAGATTGGTAAAATATTTTGATACTATTCTAATACTTTGAATTGATTAAGGGTATTTGACCTAGGAGGAGTACGGCCATTTTTAATTTCGAGGACGAAATTCTTTTAAGGGGGGTAGACTTGTAATACCCACTTTTCCAAAATAAGGGTAAATTTGAAATTTTGTAATTCAAATCATTAAAATATTGATTTTAGTCATGATATAATTTTTGGTAATTTTTAGTTAATTTAAAACTATTTAATTGAGTGAAATGTGAATTGGTGTTTTGCTAGTGTAACATTAGTCATACATGACCTAGAAGACTAATCATGACCAATGAGACCTAATCATGTGTTTAGGATTTCAAATTTCTACTTTTAAGCCTAGGGGTATTTTAGTCATTTTGACACTTTTGTGATTTGGTGAATTATATTAATTAAATATGTGTTAGTTAAATTGTTGAGTCTTGACCTAGAGGTTAGCCTAATCTAGATTGTTAATCATGACCCTAGAGACTAAGTTAGAGGATTCATTAAAGTAACTACATTAGTGAAATATCTAGATATTTTGTAGAAAGATATTTTGGACTAAAAGTTAAAGGATGCTACTTTAATTGTGAACCATTGATTTAGCTAGAAATTATTGGAGGAACCATAGCCCTTCATCCTAAACCCTAACCCTAACCTAATGACAGCCATCCTACCCTTTCCCCCACTATAAAACCCCTCTCAAACTTAGGGCTAGCCTCCCTCCTTAGAAAATTTGAATCCAAGAAGAAAGAGGTGAGTTCTTGCCCTAGTAAATTCACTATAAATCCATTTTAATTCCTAAAATCCTCAAACCAGTTGCAAACACTTATAATATCAGTATTCTTGCTGTTATGATGTTTTGGTCCAGCTTGCTAATGATTTGAGGTGTTTGGGACATCAAGCAAAGTGTAGAGAAAGGCCATTTCCTATTGAAAGTTCACACTAAGGTAACTTCTCCAAATCTTCATGAAATCCCTGTCAATCTCCATGAATAGGAAGCCCTAAGGGTCCCCCTAGGGTTTGCATTAGATTCGAGCTTGGTGTCGGAGGTTTCGTGTCCTTTCTGGACACGTATCAGTGCCAATGGCACTGTGTTCGACGAAATGCCTCAAAGGGCATTTCGATCGATTTATTTCTTTGTGTTTGAATAGGAAGTTTGATCTTGATCTTGTTTATAGGTTCATGACCTTGTGTCATAGTTTTCGTGTCGCTTTGTGTCGTTTTGATGGCTTGGACACGCGCGTGCACACGGCCGTGCGCTGCCATAGTTTTCCCCTGCTGCTCGGGGTTGACACAGGACACGACACGGCACGTTGTGCCATGAAACTTCGTGGACAGTTGGGGGCACCCACTGACACGGTGCTCCCCAAGTTTCAGAGCCCCACGTGTCGTGTAGGACACGCACGAGCTCCTGCACCGTTTTTGCACTGCACTGTTGGCTGTCAGTTTTGGCCACTGATACGCGTGTCTTGTGTCGCGTACACGCGACTTAGACACGATGCAGGGTGTCCTATGGATAGCCCTATGGGTAGTTAATCTATGCTTATGAGCACGAGTTTTGGTTCGACCCTTGTTGTGCACACGAGCCTCGTGCACACGTGCACGAGGCTGTGTTTCATTCTTTTCTGATACATATATAGGTTGATATATATACACTGTTTTGGCTTGGTTTTTGGACACAAATGGTTATGTGAGACACGAACACATGTGACACAATGTTTACCAACATTTACCTTGGGTTCTTATCATGTTTTGACATTCGAATTGGGTTGGGTTTCAAGAGTTATTTTTTACTGATACATGATTTCAGTTCTGTCATTCACTGAGTTCTTCCATTTATCCAATTGCTAATTGATGAATTAAATTGATAATTAATGGTTAATATAATGTTGTTAATATGTAAACATGTGTATTATATTGGGTTTTTGCCTCTGGGAACAAGGTGATGTTCAATTGATTGATAATTGGGTTTTCCATTGTCATTGATATCAAACTGGGTTTTTTTTTACTGTTAACCATAACTGAGATTTTCCTGTATATTTTACTGGATTAATATGATTCCATTATGTTAATTTAGATGTTAAAATGTTGCTAAGTTGGCTGTATATGTTAGCTATATGTAGGGTACTTAGATATAGTTTTTATTTCATTGAATGTATGTTAAATGTAGGATGTTAACCTGTGTAAAAACCTGAGATTTTTCCTGAGATTAGGATATGTAAACTGAGCTTTGCGTTCAAGTCAAAACAGGAATTTTTCCCATTTCATAAAAACTGAGATTTGGTTCTCATGGCAAATCTGTAAACAGAGAATGAATGTTAAATTGAGTTTTAAGTTTTAAATGTTGGGTGGGTTATACATGAAAACTGAGATTTATGTTGTGCATTGATGTTTCTGAATATGATTATAGGTTTAAAAAAAAACCTGGAAATGGTTTGGAGTTTCATTGTATCATCAAATTGCTTCTTTCGATTTTATCCTATAGCTAAGTTCACTGTTAACTAAGGGGCACATGAGAAACAAACCTGAGAACATTCAATAGGAAAACTGAGATTTAGTTCTTCAACTTGGGAAAGTATTGTTGGACTGAAATCTGAGCCATTCACACACATCCCCAAACACTAAGACACACACTACACATATGTAGGTTTTTCCTCTCTAAAACTCTCTATGTGTACCTATAAATTCTGGGTTCAATTTATATAGAGAGTTTCAGTTATTACATATACCTGAGATCACACATTTCAGACACACACTCATCACTCACTTTCACACACATTGCACACTGTTTTGTTTCCTTTTATTGCTATTGATTTCCTTGCCTTCCTTTTCCTGTGAACACTGGTTATACACACACACAGCCACCATGTGTCTTTCCCTCTACACACATACAACATGCATATGCTTTAGTTTTTTCCCTAACTTCTACATGTATAATTACATATATGTAATATATAAATTAATGTGATAAAGTGATGTGGTATAGATATTGCCTATTGGCATAAACATAATGTATTATAGATATATGCATATTGCCTATATAATTAACATGTATGAATATATGAAATTGATATGTGTGTGTTGCCTATACTAATGAATATGACATATGGCATGGGTGGTATAGTCTAGGGTATATGGAGTGTATATACATGAGTGTTGGTTTGTGTTAGATTGGTGACTTGTGTATGGTGTTTGATAGCTTGTGTTAGCTTGGGGATTGTAAGTGAGTGCTAGCCTAGACTTGGTTGACCTAGTTTGACTTCTAGGGTTGACCAAAGTTGACCAAGAGTTGACTTTGGCCTAGATTGACATAAAATCATGTAGAATGCATAGTAGGACTTCATTATATCATTTTAGACTTGTTGTGACTTGTGTTGCTCTGATTAGGAGCCAGACACCACTCCTCGGGCAGTACTTTTCATATTGGACATTCAGATACAGGCGAGTACATTCTCTGATCGTTTCATACTTGTCACGATTTATATTCTCGCTCTAGATTACTGTTACTTTTCATGTTTTATCATGTACGCATCAGTCTTATTGGCTGATGTCCCACATGTTCACTCATGTACATTATGTTCAACCTAAGCCAATTACATGCCATCTCGTACTCTAAATCACTAGTCACTTACAGTTCTTACTTATCATGTATATATTTCCAGTTATCAAATATCTCTCCTATTTCATGTACATCTTCTTACAGCGTTTTATGTATCTTACTCTATTGCCTGCTTTATATTTCCTGCCTTGATATGAACTGCATGAGATGTACTGTGCTCGCTCCTGTCCTGGCTGGACCTGTTGAAAATATTACAGAGGATGAGGATGAGGCCCTATACACCATCTATTACGGAGCAGGCTTAGACGACACCTGCGACCTGGCTCCTCTGGAGGACCCAGCTGCAGTTCAGGATGTTACTCCCATAGTCTAGGCTAGTCAGCTAGGCTTTATCTTTCTTTACAGCATTGTTTTTGGCTTTCAGTTGTTGTTTTGAGATGTATATATTCTCTCATATTCTGTAGTTGAGACTTGTACTTGGAATGTTTTCTGAGATGTTATCTTAGACACTAGACTCTTCTGATTATCTGTACTTCACTTTTGAGTTCTATATCATATCGTACTTTTTTTCCTTAGTTGTGATTGAGTATAAACTGCCTGGTATTATATATTGTTAGATGTTGTGACCTAGGACAACGTTCTACCGCCGATACTGCGGCGTAGGCTGGACGTACCCACTTCTCGTGCCCTTACTCTAGGGTGCGGGTCGTGACAGGTGCAATCGAGTTGCGAGCGATATCAAGTACCGCTCGATCGGGAACGGAGATACACTTAGAGTGTATATCGATAGGAACGCTATCAAACTAACGCTTAGGCATGCACGAAAGATTTATTGGATTTTGAGGATAATACGAATGACTTAGTACGTCGAGGTGACGTGATGCGATTACGCTAGAGATTCGTCGAACGAATCTAAAGGATGTCTTAGCGCATGACGCGAACGTGATTGAGGACTAAATAGGATGGCTTGAACCCGAGTGGTGTATGTGATAGCTTCGAAGAAGGATAAGAGTGAGTGTCGACGACTAGTCGAGTGGCTCGAACCCTGAGTGGTGTATGGACGTTATAGAAATTGTTCGAACGAGACTACAAGATATACGGATATAACGGGTATGTCGGCGAGGCGATACGATCGTGCAAAGCCTTAGAACGCATCACGCTTGGTTGATCGTGATTTCGAATGTCTTGAACGAGATGTCGTTTGGACAACTAAAAAAAAAGGGCAACGCGAGTTAGAAAATGAATGGTCTTGATCGAGAAAACTTAGAGGATCGTGCGTACGATTTGGGATTGATTCAAATGAAATGTGACTTGAGTTTTGAACAATGATCTTGAAACGAGCTTGAGGAATAGCGATCGAACTTGATCTTGAATATCGAGGAAATTGTGGAATATCCAACTCGGACAATAGCATCAGTCGCACGACTCGAAATTGATTGCAAAAGAAGATCGTCAGGTTACGCATATCGTCGATGGTATTGAGGCGTATCAAAGATCGATATGCGATAACTTGGGGGCACTCTGACTCGGCGAATGACGGTCGTGCAAATGTCATTGTTCCGTTGGACGCCATACTTGAAATGTTAAAATTGTGTCGAGGAAAAGATAGATTCGGTTCGAGAATTTTCTAGTTGAACGCATGACATCAGACTATCAAATTGATTTGGCTTGGATGAAAATGTGAATACTTGGATTTGCTTTGTTGACAACCACAACGTACATTCTTGTCTTATGCGAGCGCAACTCCAGCCTCGCACATGCGTCACGCCGAATTATGACGATCACTCTGCGTGAGCGCTGATATGGTGATTCATACAGCGGGAGTGATTGAACTTGGATGGCGTGGCAATTTGATTGCTTCGACTTGTGGTTTGACGCGAAGGTGGACTCGAGAATGAATTTGTGTGCTTGATGAATTGAACTTGAGGATTGAGTAGGTCCAATCCGCGTATCGAGAATGGGTTAGTCTAAAACTCAAACAAGAGTTACGCCCCGATGAGAATGATTATTCCACGGGAGCGTTGCATGGTGATTCATGAACCGCCGTAGATAATCGGACCCGCGTGAGATTGGGGTGCAATGCATTGTCGAGCTGGATGACCACGTGATCGAATACATGAATTGGTTAGAACTGGTGATTGAATAGAATTGAATATGGGCAACGTAAGTCTTGATGCGAATTAGGTTATCATGCTCGATGTTTAGAAATCTGAGTGACGCGAGCTTGGGTAGAAACTCCCGTACAAACGAACAAATGGTTTGACCATAGGATTTGGGGCGAGCGTCGTGCAACGACCTTGCACGATGAGCCACGGACTTGACGTGTAACTATGACCTTATGAGCTGACCTAGCGGATAGGCAGACGACCCTATGCCGAGTGATTGAACCTGTGCAATGGCGTTTAAAGTATCGTCTGGACGGACGATAGACTTGTGACAGCAAGACTTAGAGTAGGACGGGGAACAGGGAGTGTGCGTGAACGGCGATGAGATTGGCCCCAAACGAAGGGAATTAAAGGGATGGATGATGCGCAAGTAATGTTGGAATAACGAATTGAATCATTGGTCGGAAGACGTACTCGATGATAGTGCAATACTTGGTTTGAATCGGACGGAAATTACTTAGACTTGGTCGACCCCACTAAAAGAAATCATACTGATTTCGTGGACAATAACGCTTGAGAAGCGAATCGAATCGTCTCGAGGACCGAGATAAACGATATGTGATATATACATGAGTTCGGTTTTAAATCGAAGTTAGCAAAACGATCGACAAATCGAAACTATCACGAGTAGCTTGTCCGACTTCGCTAGTCGCTAAGCTTGGTTGAAATTTACGTATTCGGGGGACGCCTTGAATGCGTGCACGATCCAAACTCAGCGATATGATGAACTCGAATGCAGCTGCAAGTGGGTGTTGCGATGCGCATAAACGAAAGTGAGTTTGCCTCAGCCTACGACTTCCTATTTGACGAATTTCAACGCACATCGTACGACCGTTTCAGTCCCATGATATGTCAAAAAGTAACCGAGTCGAAGAAACACTTGAATTGAATAAGTGCCATCAACTCTAAAATGAATGAAAAGTTATCCAATAAAAATCGACCAAACATACGCGACGCGAAACTTGGAAAGGTATCGAGTATAGTTCGGTGCCATAGAACGATAGAGCCGTTCGATAGGGATTGCCTAAGAAACACACAACATGAGTTAGGGAACGGTAGGATGACCTGCACTCAGGAAGTCTCGAGGACGAGACTTGTTTTGAGGGGTGTATTATGTAATGTCCCGCTCCGCCTTAGCGGAACGCCGATTCAAACGGCAAGTACAACGACTCAAACGAGCCGTCGACCCGAAGAGTTGGCATCGACCTGATGAAGAATCGATGCAAGGCTTACATTGGTCCGTCAAGATGAATCCAGACTTAGACTTTCAAAGGCGCGCTCGGGGAATCGTTCGGCCGATGCGAACATCGCTAAGGTGGGTGGCTCCGATGAACCCGTCTTTGCTTAGCCTAGACACATAACAAAACGGACACATTCACGAGAATCGCTAGGCGATAACATCTTGCATGCTAATAAATGACTCAACGCACCTAGCTAAGGGATTAATCCCACCTTGCATGCTTCTATAGAATATGGAAAGGAACATGGAAAATATGAGAACTCTAGCACCGCGCTCCATGCTCGTGCTACGGCACAAGCTTACGTTCAAAGTCCCTTATGCGTCTAACAATGAAACAATGAATGGTTTACAACAATGAAACGGGAAGACTATCAACATAGTCGTTCCGAGTAGAGTATAGCAACATTGAAAGGCCACGGGACCGATGGATCGCCAAGACGACTCCCGCACAGGGAGTTGCAAAATGTATAAATGAATGAATGAATGAATAAGTGAATGAAATAAATTAATGAACAAAAGAACAAGTGAAAGAAGAAAAGAAAGGAAAGAATAAATGAAAGATAAGAAAGGAAAGAATGGTTAGCGACAAGTGTGACGGGCACGTGCAACGGGGCTCGCTACCCGCGCTGCACGGACGCCAACCTGGTCGATAACGCATTATGGCTAAGGGTTAGCCAATGGCTCAAAGACAGCCGTTAAGTTAAAATGACAATAAAATACGAAATGGTCATGGACGGCTCGTGCACGAGCGAAAAGGGATTCCAAGGGCAACGAACGACGATTTCGTGGCCGGCCTAGGCAGAATCATGGCCTACGGGCGGACAGGTGTGCGGGCTTGGGCACATAACCAAACGTAGGGCCGGTTATTCAATAGTCTATCAAGGTGTACCAGCCATCACGCTTGATAGATGAGAATGCCACAGGGGAAAATGTCCAAAATGGCTGACATGCCAGCGACCGGTACATATAGATTTAAGTGGGCTTTGCTGGTGGCAATCCACGTGCAAGTCCTTGCATTGAAATCAAAGCAGTCTAAGTTAACTGAACAAAGTGACTTCTGAACAAGCTTGAATGTAACACACCAGATAATCGAGAGTAGTTCTGCAAAGGAGTTAGAAAACACGCCTACGACGTGCTAGGACCCGAGGCAGGGACACGCCCTTGAATATCGAATGTTTACATGAATTATGTTAAGTCATTTCATATGAATTATTGACTAACTTGGTTTACTTTGGACAGGGAAGGCCGGACGGTAAGTATGGGTAAGTCATGCATATATTTCCATGCGAAAAACTTGAAATTGGCAACACGAAATAGGCTATAAAATATGCCATGAAACGTATCCTAAGGCAAGATTAGAAAGACAATGAATGATAGTGATGCACAAAAGTAAATGGAACGTGTTTGGTAATGATAGCGTTGTGGGCGAGCTAGCCTCCCCACCAGTGCATAACAATGTACTGATAACCCCACAGTCTACTTGCAGGATGCATGTATCATCGGCGGGTGCGGAGCTTCCATCGAACGTGCTAAGGCGCGGAGCTATCTCTGGAGCCTTGGAGCGTTGCAAGGAGCTGAAGCACCACATACGGGACATAATGTATCGGAACATCGCCATGAATCATTCCATGTTGTAAGCCACTTGGCACGCCTTTTATGTTTCAGAGAGAGAGAGCTTGAGCGATTTGTAATATCGGCCTAGTGCCGCTTGTAACTTCTTGAATATCAATAAAGAGTTTGATTTCGTATTCAACTTGTGTTCATTTACTTTCCGCTGCAAATGGGGACACTCTGTGCGACTCTGTGGCCTAGCTCAAATCGGCCGTTTCTGGACTTGGCCTTGCACTGGCGCAACCTAGGCCCGTGCGGCATCACGCCTTAGCGAGGACGATCGCTCCTACGGGAGCGGGGCGTGACAGTTTCGTTACTTCGTTGACGATCTGACTGAAAGAGAGGGTTGTTGGACTTAACTTCACTGGCTAAGGGGAGCCGCAATAACTCTCTCTGAAATACTCGAAAACTCTTGAGGAAATGCAAAAACTGGAGGAAATCGAGAGCTTCAAATGGAGGAGAACCCCTCATATTTATAATGGAGGGAAGAGTAGCATGCCCGCCTATGGGTAGGCATGCACATGGGTCTTCAACTGCCATATGGCACTCCTAAACATGAATCAGTTACAACCAGGCGGACACTTCACTGGTGAGAAGCCATGGCTGACTACTACGTAGTTGGTTTGAGATTTGGCTGTTGGAGGAGGTCTCGAGCTGCTGAAAACTCGTTCAGTGGTGTGACTAGGTCCGCAACACGTGGCGCGCGCCTAACTCCCCACACGCCTAGGAGTCACTGTCCTAGGTGACGTGTTTGTCATTGGGGAGAATTGTGGGCACGGGGTGGAAGAACACGCGCTTGGGATTAAGGGCTCAGGACGACAAACGTCTGAGTTTGATTAGGCAACACGCGTCTTAGGAGACACATGCCTAGCGCACCTGTCTGCACTGCTTTCGAGGAGAATGAATCTTGACTTTGACGTTCATTCTCTGCACGAGAATCGAAGGATCACATTGGTGCCTTCGAGAGGAGTCTGAGCTCATTAAATGTAGTCTCGAGGATGGTGCCCAGAGAGCCGTGGGTGATGACGTGATGAATCAGGCGCGCCTGTATGAATAAGGCGTGAGTAGGGGCGCGCCCTTAATGGGACGTGAGTGGCCCAAAGTTATTACGACAGCTGTCTTCTGCACAGAGACCGAAACGTCCCTTCATGACGCCTAGAAGAGCCGTGAGCGCCATGCCGCTCAGATTATGCGTGTGTAGCCCATTTGCCAGACCAGTGCTAGAGTAAGGCGCGAGTCACATTTTGCTTATTTAGGACGCGTGACCCATGTGCCTACAAGTGTTACTGCTAGTTAAGTTATAATCCCTCAAGCTTTTTTAATTTATCGTCTTCTCATTTAAAAAAACATTATTATTATCTCGATTGCAAAACTACCACCACTCACAATAGTGTTCCACACTATCATGATGTCCACAACAATGTTGTTATAAAGTTGTGCAATACACTTTAGTACTTCAAGCCCACATTGTAGTGTTGTATAACATGCAACAGGATATGTGACAATGACACAATTGTACGTGTCCATTCTGAAACTTTTGTGTTCTCCTTGCTGATCAAAATTTTCGCGTCTATCATACATGAACCATCACTTAACAAGAGTACTTCCTATCTTTTATTTTCCATAACCCAGAAAAGAAAAGAGAAAAAGAAAAGTAATTGGATTGGATTTGGTGCATCCAAACTCTAGAAATTAGAAGTGAACCTCTAGTATAGAGAGATTTTAAGTCACATTTAGGTTCTCTGCACTTCTTTAATTTGGTAGTAGGCTTTTGTGGCTCCCACGCATAATATGTGGTTCAACGTATGTAGAGTCATCGTAATCATTTTTATAACTTTCCAAGCTTGAAACTTCTTGTAAATTGATTTATACAAATTGACCAAGTTGGTGAATGAAACAACCACATATTCCATTACCTCTATCTACGTTATCACAAATTAAGCATAACTAGATTCCAATTTTGGGAATATTAGACAAATTTTTGCTTAGTATATATTAATCTCACAAATTTCTGCAATATTGTTCCTGTTCATCTCGCAAGAAGAATCTCTCACATAGTTTCTTTTAAAGATCATGTATTATATATTTTCTCCTTTAGATTTAGAAATAATATGAACATTTTTAGCAACTCTAATAGAAGTGTTGGTAGTTTTTACAATGTCCAACACTTTGCCATGGCTACAAGAAACTATAGTTGAGAGATCTACCAAATACCTGCTAATTCAACAGAAAAAAACACTTACAAAGTTTGAGAAAATCATCACATTTGTATTCCAATGGGTTAATATAGTTTTTTTTCTACTTTTTCACATCATCATTGGCTCTTGTTAGGGTTATTTAGTTTTTGGATCTCGTATAATATTAAAAAATTGACATTTAGGCCTCCATATTGTCCAACACAGGATTTAGATCTCGTCATAACGGCTGACTTGTATTAACCGTTCAAAATGGAGACATAAACGTAAATTATGAATATTATACGAGACCCTAAAACTAAACAAAAATATGTTGAGGATTTTGGAGAGACTTTGAGACACATTTTGGACGGTCGTCCCAAGTAAACCGTTAGGATGAGACCCAAATCCTATTCTTGACAATATAAAAATCTAAATACAAATTTTAGATATTATACGAAATCCTAAAACTAAATAACCCTATTTGTCACCTTGTTTCATTGGTTTCTACACTGTAAACATTAAGCACTCTCAATATACAATTCTTAAGAGTCCTACCAAATCCATGACAGCTTTCACAAGCAATATTAATTGAAGAGTCGATTCGTACATTCATAACACATACACTAAGCAAGTAAACAGCTTGAGGAAAAGCAATTATTTTTCCCCAACTGGTCAATACAAACCATCATTTTAGTTTTTGTTATAGGTAGCAGCATAGACAACAGCACTGCAAATTAAGAGCATGGCAATCTCTTTCTGGCACCAAGTCCAGCATTGGCTTGTTTGAGTACGTAGCAAGTGACCACATGGTCGGTTTGCTTGCTTTTGAAGTTCTGGAGTTATTGCTTAACATGAGATTTGTCTCGAGCATCTGCATCCATGTTAGGAACATTAAACAAACATAGCTTAGGCTACTTATATACCATAATCTTCTTTAATATAATATGCAAATGTCAAACAAATCAGGCTTATCATAGCTAGAAAATGATCATGAAACAAGCCTAGTTTCAATGCTAATCCTACGGAAATTAGAAATAAGACTCAACCATCTATGACACAATTTTCTTGGAGTCAATATACTACCAACTGGGCTCTTACAGAGAAGAGATGTCAGTCTAACCCCAGCTATCATTTACCACAACATGAAGACTTCATATTTCCAAACACATCAATCCAGCAGTACACAATAATCGTAACATAGGTCATACATTGATCTTCTTGAATAAGAATACATATCAAAGACGAACCCCATTTACAACTCTAAAAAAAGCAAACAAAAAATGTATAAGAAGGATAATTAGACAGTGGATATATGCATGTAAAGCTCCTGCCAAGATTTTCTATATGTATCAGAACAGCAAGATTATGAAATATATTTACAATACAAATACAATCCTAAATAGCACCTGCCAATAGTGCACGCCATCAAATTAGTTGCATCAATATAATATAGCTTATTGTTTGAACTTGGTTAATCAAATCGTAACTATGAACTAATTCAACATAAGTACTTGTCACAAATTATCTCAAAAAGAATAAGTTGTCACAAAATAAAAGTTGATGCAAAAGTGTCTACTACACTATGTAATGCAAATATGCTAAGCACCCCATCTGGGTATTTGCATAGTTTGTTGTATTCTTAAATAATATTTATTATCCCTACACACTCTTTACTAAGAGGTTGGGGTAAGGTTGTCATAATTGTTGCTTCATAATTATAATATATCAAAACTCATGTGCCATACCTGATTTTCTAATTAAAAGATGCATATATCAAAAGGTGAGACTATTTAGCCATTTGCAGCCATCAATCCAAAAGGAAGGGTTAAAAATAAGGGTTATTTAGTATTAGGGTCTCAAATAATAGTGGATATTAGGATTTGAGTCTCGAAATTGTCCAACGTTAGGATTTGATAACCAAGGTCAACGTTGTAGTAAGTTCAATGTGTTGGGGTTTTGGCCTTTGTTTAGAAACTTTAGTCCTATATCGGCTAGGCCAAAGGAGTTGTATCTCTATATATTAGCTATGCTAGTTTAGAGATGCACATGTGGTGTGGAGGTGCACATCGGTGTGCCATGCGGGATTATTTTTCTAATGGGAAAAAGGCTAAATCAACAATTGAAAGCATTCATGCTTTTTGCTCTTGGAAAATTTATTTCCATGGGAGCTAAGCCCTGTAGGGGCTTAGCGACTCGGACTCGGGCTCGGGCTCATGAGGCGTAATGTGGCGTTTTGTTGGCGCACTTTGCGCAAGCCAGGTTTCGCGACCAGGTGCGCGCAGGTGGAGCAAGTGGCTCAGTGCGCGTACTGCGCGCAGTGTGCAAGGCGCGCGGAGTGCGCGAGTGGCGCAACTTGCTTCAGATCCGGTTACTGCACGTTCGCAGTGGTTATTACCATGTCCCGAATGTTGTGCTAACCGGGCAGTTGCTACTCGGACCTATAAAGGTCTCTTCTTTCTCACAGGCAGATAGATAGACATATACAGAGAGTTATGAAAGTTTACAAGTGTTTCTTAACACAAGTAAACAGAGCCTGTCAGAGAGAAGAGAAGTTTTGCACCAGCGTGTTTTTACACGGGAGTCCGTGTACGATCCGAGGAGTCAGAAGAGCAGAAGTGTTCCAAAGTTCTCCGACGAACTTGCTGGTTCCTGGAAGCTATTCGTATGGAGCGAATATAGCTTTGAGCAACGGTGATCATTCACCCCAGCAGGCCATCTTCCACCTTGTGCCTGTCATCTTCTTCGCTGCTGTGAATTACAAAATCTTCTTAGATTCTCATATATCATATGCTGCTGTAACAAGATCTTCTTAGATCTTCGTTAAACTTGCGCAACCTTCCTAGAAGTGTTGCCTTATAACATTGTTTTTAAAATTGTTTCATCTTCTCAGTTTTCCATCGAAAAATTGTGCCCCATCACTAACAATCTCAAAGCTATATTCTACGATGGAAAACTTTAATGCTTCACTCCTCAATACTGACTTCTGTAAGTTAGAAAAGTTTGATGGAAAGTATTATCAAGTCTGAAAGAGGAAGGTTTATCTCACTCTTCAACTTAGAGACGTTGATCACGTGCTTTTTGAAGAGGAACCTACTGTTCCAGATGTTGGGTCTGCTGCCGCAATCACTGCGGCTACTAAACTTCAGGCCAAGTGGAGAAGGGAGAATAGCATTTGCAGGCTGCTTATCCTGAATGCTATGGAGGATTTCCTAGCAGAATCCTACAGTAAGAAGACTATTGCCAGAGACATATGGGAGTCTCTGGAGAAACTATACGAAGAAGACAAAAATATGAGCAAGATATTTGTGGTTAAAAAATATCACAAATGGCTCTTTGAGGACGAGAAGTCCATGTTGCTGCAGGTGAAGAAATTTCTGAAGCTACGACAGAAGCTGGAAGACGAGGCGATGCCCCTTTCCGACAAGTTTGTTGTTGGAGGGATTGTCTCGAAGCTTCCCGCTGAACATGCATAGGAAGAAGCTTGCGATCAGCCTTAAAGATCTCTTGCAGAAAATCTATATTGAGGACCAGATGAGGGCTCAACTGAAGGTGGACGCACTGTCCAAGCAATTGGCTAATGCCAATCTGGTTCATACCAAGGAACCAAGGGAAAAGCATACGGCTTTCCACAGCAAGAAGAAGGACCCTAACAATCTGAACGTGAAGGGAACTTCCTTCAAGCAAAAGATGGCAAAGTCTCAGATGCCTTGTTTCAAGTGTGGCAAGAAGGGCCACTTTAAGAATGAATACAAAGCAAGGACCAAGCAATCAGAGCAAGGTGAGCCTAGCAAGGTTTCTATGATCACTGACGTTGTTGCTATGATTGCACAGGTTGATGCGGTAGGGACTGACTCTGACTGGTGGGTAGACAATGAAGCCACCTGCCATATCTGCTCCAGCAAGGAGTGGTTCACCACCTACACACCTACTTCTGAAGTGGTTATGGTGGCGAACCAAGCACAAGCTGAAGTGCTCGGGATTGGGACGGTGGTATTGAAGCTGACTTCTAGCAAGTCTTTGGCACGTCAAGGCATGAAGCACGTACCTGCTATCGCCAAGAACCTGATCTCAGGAGGCCTACTCTGTAACGCAGGTCTCAGGATGGACATCAATGCTGGCCAGATTGTGATGTCTATTAAGGAAGCATATTTCGGGAAAGCTTTTTATACCGAAGGAATGTTCAAAATTCAGCTTGTAAATCAGTCCAATGTAATTAATATAATTAATGAAATCACTCCTTCTGCTTATACTCTTGAGTTGTGGCATAATAGGTTACGACATGTTTATTGTAAATGAAGAAACAAAATGTCTAGTCTAGGACTTATCTTCAAGTGTGGGAGTAAGGTAGAGAAATGTGAAGTTTGTGCTCAAACGAAGATCACAAGGAAACCCTTTCCTCGGGTTAATCGAAGTACATATCTTCTGGAGTTGGTACACTCCGATATCTGTGACTTCAAACAATTTTCTACAAATGCAGGGATAAAGTATTTCATAACCTTCATCGATGACTTCTCAAAGTATGCGTTCGTCTACTTGCTGAAAGCTAAAGATGAAGCATTCGAGAAGTTCAAGGAGTTTAGAGCCGAAGCTGAGCGGCAGACTGGACAACAACTCAAAAGAATAAGAAGTGATCGAGATGGGGAGTACATGAGGTCTCATGAATTCGCATCGTTCTGCAAAGAACATGGAATTGTCAATGAGACTACGGCTCCGTACTCTCCTCAATCAAACGGAGTAGCAGAGAGGAAGAACAGAACGTTAACAGAAATGATTAACTCAATGCTGTTGACTGTGGGTCTTCCTAAGTGCTACTGGAAATTAGAAGCTGCATTGACGACCACTTTTATTTTAAATAGAGTGCCTCATGCAACTTCAGACATTACTTGTAATGCCCCGCTCCGCACGGTATATTATGCTGAGTCGTTGACTCGAAGAGTTGCGTTGACCCGATTATGTATCGATGCGAATCGATACAAAGTGTTGAGTTGTCCCGAGCAATACATCGAACTAAGTCGATGCAAAGAGTTACCTTATCCCAAAGAATGCATCAAGTGAATCAATGCGAAGCGCCGCGTTGCCTCGAAGAATAAGTGCGTTGAGACGGCTCGAAGATTCTAAGAAATCAAATCGACCAAGGCGCAAGTCCGAATCGATGCAAGTATTGAGTTTAGTTGGTTTCATGTGCAGGCTATACGTTTACGCTGAAATGTTAGAGGTCGATCTTTTGCCTTATTCAGTAAGGGTTCGCGAAAGCAAATCGTCGCCTTACGACGGACGGAAGCGTTGGTTACTAGTATATATATATATATATATATATATATATATATATACTAGAAATTGCTGAGAAACCCAATTTTGGGGTTGGTTTTTATGAAAAACCCACCCGCATGATGGATTTTATGAAATGCCCAGAATTATATATTTTCACGTTAAGTATTCCAAGATTCCCTTTAGATGCTCTGTATTTACAAAATTAATACCATAACTACCCCTCCGCACAAACTCAGATCTGGATTGCGATTCTCGTCTTCTTCTTCTTCTTCTTCTTATTCTTTTTCTTCTTCTTCTTTATGAGAGATCTGAATTCCATTACTCTCATCTTCAACAGAGATCGCAAAGATCATTCGTAGTTCACTATGCTTTTTTTTAGTCGAACTCCGATCATCGCTCATCTTCTTCTTCTTCTTTTTCTTCTTCTCCTTCTTCTTCTCCGACAATTAGGTCAATTATGGAGAGAAGATCTTCTTCTGCTTTTCCATAAGAGTTAACATCGTTTTGAAAGAAGAACGAAAACTCTTGAATCTTTATTCATGTCAAATTTCTTTCCACAAAACAAAAAAAATAAAAAATTAGGTTTCTGCCAACTATTCTCCGTCGGTATCACACGAAGAATAGTCATTCTCCTATATTTTTAACAAGAAGAATGTCATTCTCCGTGTTTCTAACACGGAGAATGGCCATTCTCCTGTGTTTTAACATTTGAATGACCATTCTCCGTGTCATTTAACACGGAGAATGTCATTCTCCGTGTTATTTAGTACGGAGAATGGTCATTCTCCGTGTAATTTAGAAACGGAGAATGTCATTCTCCTACGTTTTAACACTGGGAATGACCATTCTCCGTGTAAATTAACACGGAGAATGTCATTCTCCGTGTTAATTAAGACGGAGAATGTCATTCTCCATTTTATTTAACACGGAGAATGGCATTCTCCGTGTTAATTTACACGGAGAATGACATTCTCCGTGTTTCTAACACGGAGAATGGCCATTCTCCTGCGTTTTAACACTGGAATGGCCATTCTCCGTGCTAAATTACACGGAGAATGACCATTCTCCGTTTTATTTAACACGGAGAATGGCATTCTCCGTATTTCTAATACAGAGAATGGTCATTCTCCTGCGTTTTAACACTGTAATGACCATTCTCCGTGCTAAATTACACGAAGAATGACCATTCTCAGTGTAAATTAAGACGGAGAATGACCATTCTCCGTGTAATTTAGCACAGAGAATGGCCATTCTCCATGTAAATTAAGACGGAGAATACCATTCTCCGTGTTACTAACACAGAGAATGACTATTCTCCGTGTAAATTAAGACTGAGAATGGCCACCCTCATCCGAAATTAACATTTTTCGTGTTCTAACACGGAGAATGATCATTCTCCTGCATTTTATGGTAAGTTGAAACTTTGAAGGGCCATAACTTTTGACTGGGAGGTCGAAACGAGGTCCGGTTTGTCCCAAAATGAGTGTATCTTCGAGGAGCCTGAGATTAACAGTTTCTTAGTTAGACGGTCTTCCAAAATTTTAGAATAGCAAAAAAATGATGTTTGGACCTCCGTTTTAGCACTTTTGCCGTTTGTCTCGGTCTTTTCGAAATTTTTCGACGAGTTTTTGAAGATTTTTGAGGAGAAAACCTAGATTCGAAAGTGAGCAGCGTATGGAAGAAGATGAAGTATCGAAACGTTTTTTTAAGAGTAGTTTCGTGAGTGTTTTCAATAAATTAGAAGGAAGGACAAAAAGGTCATTCGGAACCCTCTTTATATATTTTTTGCTAATTCTGGGCTCGTGATGAAATGTTATTGTGCGGTGGATTTTTCATAAAACTTTTTCATTTTTTGGACATTTCATATATGTGTGTCTGTGTGTGTGTGCGCGCGCGCGCTACTATATAATAGGATAACTTGAAAACTTGATGGTGAAACTTTTGAATTCCGAATAGCTTCAAGGGGTTGACATGTAGCCACCTCTGCATGAGGTGGCACCTCACCTCCCTTATATATATATATATATATATGTGAAAACATGATTAGAAATGGAATGCAAAAATGGAGACCTATTTGAGCAAGCATGCTTCTTCTACTCATTGGTCCTTCAATTACACTGCAGGTGAGCGCCGAGGTTCTAAAATACGACAACTCAGATGAACCAGTTCATAAGATTCTCGTGGGCTGATCTCAAGTCTTCGAATCGAGAGACTGGTGATGGGATTCACAAGCACAAAGCCATTATCATGGTAATTTGGATATAATCTACAGTAAATTATATTTCCTTTTATCGGCTTTATTACACAACATGTTGTTTTCTTCTATAACAAAAAGTATATTTTGCCTTTCTACCCTTCTATACTGGGCATAAATGAGCGATATGGCGCCACCAAGGTAGTCAAAGGCGCAAGGCGCACTCGAGACGCAAAAGGTCCATATCGTCCAAGGCACAAGACGCACTTAAGACGTGCGTTCGAGTGAAATGAGACGCAAAATAAAAAACAATAAAAATATATGTAAATAAATTAGTAACATAAGAAATAAAACCAAATAACATATTAAAACCAACAAAAACAAGTTAACATAACCAAGTGAACTAGCATAGCGACAATAACACTCAACAAAATTAACAAGAATTTGTAATTTTTTTACTACGCTTTTAACAAATTTTAGTTTTTCAACTTCAACTGTAGCCAACTTTGGCAACCGTGAAAGGGCTATCTCCCTACCACTTGTACGAGGTAAGGACTATCCCCTGTCTTATTTATTTTGGTAAAAAATAAAAATTCATAAGGTGTGCATAGGTGCGCCTTGGATGCGTCTTGCTGAAAGGCGCGCCTGAAAAAATGTGCCTCGCCTAGAGAAGTTCGAGGCGCATATGTTGTTCCTTACTCTGAGGTGCGCCTTTGACTACCATGGACGCCACATGTATCCTGACGGATCGTTTATAATCCAAATAAGCTATAGGGTTACAATTCGCCCATATTGTTCCATTGAAACATTGCGGCTAACTGACCATATAGCAGATAGAAGAATTAAATCATTAATACATTTTATTCACCTCAAAGGAAGGCAAAGGGTGATGTTGTGTCCTGCTATGTTCACAAGCACATGCCAGAATTTTGTCAGCTATGTGGGGAAAGACTAGTTTTCTTCAAAGAAGACAAGGATGATGGTTGATACCTACAAGACGAGCAAGGAGAGATCGTAACCGACTTCAGAAAGAAATCGAAGGAGAAGGGCAGCATCAAGGGGTGGCTGGTTAGGTAATGCATCAAGCAACAAAGACCATCTGGAATCTACTAAGCAAGGTTCAAAGTATCGGTATTGGAATCGGTATCGGACCATTCCTATGAGTATCGGGATCGACAGTATCAGCAGTATTGGAGGTTTCGGATCGGAGTATCGGATTTTTTGGTATCGGAAAACAAATAATTATTAATAAATTATTAACATTTTAGAAAATATATTTTATGCATTTAGGCGTAATTTTAATATTTTCAGTGTTGCTTCTTAGTAGTTTTGAAATTAAATGAAGTAGTAGTCACCCTTATCGATTGATTTACATACGATAAATAAGTTTTCTTCTTTTACATGCTTTTATAACCTTTCTATGCTTTTACACCCTTGCTGATTGATCTTTTTCGTTCAATTTTATTTGCAAAATTGACCAAAAAATACACCCCCAATGTCGGTATCGGTCAGTATCGGGTATCGGTCGTTATCGGATCGGGACATGCCAAAACGGATCGGTATCGGCCGTATCGGATGGTATCGGCCGATGAACTATGCTACTAAGCATCCAGCCTCGCCTTCCAGTTTCAGTTTCTTAAGTGATAGGTTGGAAGACAATGAAGAGGATATAGAGCGCTATGTCCAGAACATGTCAGCTTCAACTTACAGCACAATTTGATGTCAATTATGAGATTATGGAACTGGCCAAGGTTAAGCATATGGTAAGGGTGAAAATTGAGCAATTACATTAAGGGGGAGTTTGGTATGCGGTATTTTTTTCTTATTTTCGGGAAAATTTAAGATGAGAATCTATTACCACGTCTATTTGGTTTATAAAAAATTTATTTCCGGGAATTATAAATGCCCGGGTAAATAGTTTACCCACAAAATATGGAAATTCTATCCCTTGAGAATAGGTGGATTTTTTTTTTTTTTTTTTTGCCTGGACAAAAAAGAGTTGTCTAAATTTGTTTCTTCTTTTTTTGATCAATTTTGATTAGTTTTGAATATTTTTTTTCTTTTTTTGTCGTTTTTATCGCTTTTTTTGTCATTTTTTGTCGTTTTTACCAATTTTTTGTCGTTTTAGGCGATTTTTTGTCGTTTTTACCCATTTTTTGTCTTTTTGTCACTTTTTGATTATTTTTGTCGTTTTTATCGCTTTTTTGTCATTTTTACCAATTTTTTGTCGTTTTAAGCAATTTTTTGTCGTTTTACCCATTTTTTGTCGTTTTTTGTCACTTTTTGATTATTTTTTGTCGTTTTTATCGTTCTTTTGTCATTTTTACCAAATTTTTGTCGTTTTAAGCAATTTTTTGTCGTTTTTACCCACTTTTTGTCGCTTTTTTGTCAATTTTTGTCGTTTTAAGCGATTTTTTTGTCGTTTTTGTAGCTTTTTTGTTATTTTTACCGATTTTTAGTTGTTTTTTGTCATTTTTACTGATTTTATGGCGTTTTTTTGTCATTTTTGTCGCTTTTACCGATTTTTTGTCGTTTTTGTCGTTTTTTTTGGTTATTTTTTGTCGTTTTTATCGATTATTTTTCGTTTTTGTCGCTTTTTGGTTATTTTTTATTGTTTTAACCGATTTTTTTTTGTTTTTAACCTTTTTTGTCGTTTTTAACCGATTTTTTGTCACTTTTTTGCTTTAACCGATTTTTTGTCGTTTTAACCGATTTTTTTTTCTTTTTTGTCGTTTTTATCGATTATTTTTCGTTTTTGTCGCTTTTTTAGTTATTTTTTGTCGTTTTAACCGATTTTTTGTTGTTTTTAACCGATTTTTTGTTGTTTTTAACCGACTGTCATTTTTTGTCAATTTTTTGTCGTTTTAACCGATTTTTTCCTTTTTTGTCGTTTTTTATCGATTATTTTTCGTTTTTGTCGCTATTTTGGTTATTTTTTGTCGTTTTAACCGAATTTTGTTGTTTTTAACCGATTTTTTTGTCGTTTTTAACCGATTTTTTGATATTTTTTGTCGTTTTAACCGATTTTTTGTTGTTTTTGTCATTTTTGCCGCATTTTGATTTTTTTGTCGTTTTTACCGATTTTATGTCATTTTTGTCATGTTTTGGTTATTTTTGTCGTTTTTACCATTTTTTTGTTATTTTTTGTCGTTTATACATTTTTTGTCGCTTTTTGGTCATTTTTGTTGTAATTTTTTGTCAATTTTCATCGTTTTTACCCTATTTCATCGTTTTTGTCGTTTTTTGTTATTTTGTCGTTTTAACCATTTTTTCGTTTTTACCGATTTTTTGTCGTTTTTACCCCTTTTTTTATATTTGTTCATTTTTTTCGTTATTATTATTTTTTATTTTTTCCCAAGAATATTTATATTGTCACCAAACATGGGAATGTAATTTTTCAGGGAATTTAATTCCTTGGAATTTGATTCCCGGGAAATTAGAATTTTCGGCTATATAGTATTCCGCATACCAAACGCCCCCTAAGGGGTTTAGTATGTTAACAAGTTAATAATGCCGACTAACTAAAGGGACAAAAAAAATATGGTTTAAAGTATCGGCCGATATTGATACAGTTTGGCATGTCCCAATCCGATACCGACCGATATCCGATACTGATCGATACCGACATTGGAGGTCTCTTTTCGATCAATTCGACAAAGAAAATTAAATGAAGAAGACAAATCAACAAGGGTTTAAAGCATAATAAGTTTGTAAAAACATGTAAAAGAAGAAAATTAATCTATTTCGGAATTGGTACTCGATACAAAATCAATTGCTTCAAAAAAATTGATTCTGCCTTGTAAGTGCTCACATCTCTAGGGATGTAAAAAAATATATTCAAACCAAGGTTCATAGTATCAATTTCGGAATTGGTATCGGACCGTTGTTTCAATATCGGTATGGCGATATCGACAGTATCCGTTGTTTTGTATCGGAGTATCGAATTTTTTGGTATAGGAAAACAAATGATTATCAATAAATTGTCAAAAGTTTAGAGAGAAAAAAAATAATTTATACATTTAGGCATAATTTTAAGCTCCACCTTAGGTTTGCTAAGTCACTACTTTGTAGCTCTTGATCTTTCTATCATTAATACGTGTGTCAATTGTCAAGCTATCCATGCATCAATCAAAGTCCATCATCAAGTGCACTACTGCACTGGACACACCATTTACTATCACGCGTCGTCCTAATAAAACAATTAAGTTTAGAGAACTTGTATATTATATATAGGTTCTTATATCTGCATTTAAGCCCTCCTTAGAGTTGTCTCGTTCGCAAAATAAGACTCTTTAGACCAAAAATGCAGTTTGGCCCCCCTTAGTTTGCCCGCGCGAGCGATTTACCCCCTACTGTCTATTTGCCGTTAAATAGCTGTTAACTTTCAAAAAAAATTAAAAAAAAAAACCTAAACTACCCCTCCCCTATTTTCCTACCAGTCCCCTCTCCCTACCCCCCCCCCCCTCCCCTCCACCGGCCAGCCCTTCCGCCGGCCGGCCTCCTCCCCCCGACCCCCCCCCCCTCCTCCCTCCGTCAGCCCCCCTCCCCCCGACCACCCCCCCTCCTCCCTCCACCGGCCAGCCCCTCCGCCGGGCGGCCTCCTCCCTCCCTCCCCCCTCCGCCAGCCCCCCCGACCCCCGACCCCGCCCCCCTCCTCCCTTCGCCGGCGCCCCCCACCTTCCTCCCTCCGCCGGCGAGCTCCCCTCCCCACACCCCTCCTCCCTCCGCCGGCGAGCGTCTGTCCCCACCACCGGAGAGAGACGGGGGGGGGGGGGGGAGTGAGGGAGGGGCAAAATCGTCTTGTTAGACGATTTTTAACGACGGGGGGGGGGGGGGTGTTTTGAGCATTTTTGTAACATTTTGGATTTTTTCGAATCATGGAGTCTTTAATTGCATTTTTGTAACTCCCAAAATCATGTTTGGTAAATTTTAGGTTTCTCTATTTTTCTTGAATTTAAATATTGTTTCTTACAAAAAACCTAATTTCGATTACATTAGTTGATTAAAATAAATTTCGGTTGTTAATGAATTTTCCTCAATTTGAAAAGTATTTTTGAATACTAATTAGCGTATTTCAGATGAAGTGCAATATTGTTAATGTTATTAATATTGATTAAGTTGTAATTAGTTATTAACTGTTAATTATGATAAATGGTTTATTATTTTTTCTTTACTAAATGTTACTATTAAGCTTGTGTAATTGATCATAATTGCAAGTGGTTTCTATTAGTTAACTTCTAAATGGATTCTATTTGAGAAATATATTTTCGTAATTAATTACTATTAAGTAATTAGGAAGTATAACTGTTCCTGATAAATAAATTATTTTCTTTTCCTGATAATTGATTTGATTTTTGGAGGGAATATTTGAAAATTGGGATTTTGGATCAGAAAAATTGAATTTCGAAATCATGTTATTCTGTTACTAACCTATTCTAAAGCCCTCAGATCTGTTTGTTATTACAGCATTGCCACTATACAAACACCCCAGATCTATACATTATTTCACCTCTGCCACTGACTTGTTACCCTCATATCTACAGTTAATTACACTTATACCAAACACACACAGTAAATATTTTATTATAAATATACACGTTTTCCAATGATTCTGACAGGCACAGTACACGTCACATCTCTCTCTCTCTCTACACGTCATCTCTCCCTTTCTCTCTCTCTCTCCTGTGGCCTCTCACCGGAGGACCACCGCCACCGCCACTGCTCGCCGAAGTGCCACCGCCTCTGTTTCTCGAGCCGCGCGCCTTGCTTCGAGCAGAGCGTCGCCTCGGTTGCAACGCCGTTCTCAAGCACCACCGCCATCAGCACTCGAGCGAACATCCCGAGGAGTTTCGTCGAGCACCGCCGCTCGACCTTCGACGACAGCGTTGCAGAGAAGTCGGCTCGGGCCGTTTAGCCGCTCGACGCCGCTGGATCAGCTCCACCGCGCCGAGCCACCTTCGGAGCTGTCGATCGCCAGGGACGAAGTCATCGCCGACCAGCTGGATCTCTCGCCGCCGTGGATCGACGACCCCGCCGGCCAAAGTGAGCTTTCCCCATCGATCTCCTTGACCCCTTCACTTCCTTGTTCCTCTGTAGAATCTAGGGTTTTGGGGCTGTGGGAAGTCGGACCTAGGATTCCGGCCATAGTGGAGTCGGATTAGGGTTTATGGGATGCTGGAGGAAGAAGACAAAGTGGGTTCGCTCGTTGCTGGACCTAGGGTTCAGGCGAGGACAGGTTAGGGTTCGAGCTAGGGTTTCGGGTTAGGGTTGAAGAGGGAGGAAGAAGAAGTTGGAGGAGAACGAGTTTCTCGCCGGAGAAGGTGACTGGGGGGTTTTCTCTCGCCGGAGAAGACGAGTGGGAGGAGAGCTCATTCCGGAAAGTTCTGAGAGGCTGGGTTCTCTCGAACCTTCAGTGGGTTCTGGAGAATTTGAGTGACGAACTGAGAGGAGAGAGAAGGAGAAGTGAAGATATTTGGTTAAGCCAGTGGGCCGGGTTCCTGGGCCAGAAGTCGGGCTGGGTTATTGGGCTGTATTTTATTGTAAGAAATATTAAGTTTATTTATTAGTTTAGCAGAGATTAATTTGGACTGTGGGTTGGGTTCTGGGCCAATGGTTCGGGCCAGGGTGTGGGCTTAGGAATTGTTTACGAATTTAAACTTTAAATTCTGTTGATTAAGTAGAAGTTAACATTAGGTTTTTGGGCCAGGTCTTTAAGCCTAAGGTTGGGCTAGTAGTTTAATTGAAAGAATTTAGGTTTTTAACTGTTATAATAACAGAGTATATAACATTGGATATGGGCTGGGTTTCCAGGCTGAGTATGGTTGGGCTTTAGTTAAATCTTTACTAGTATTGATATTTAATTGATATTATTAAAAACTCTATGTATCCAGTAGCAAATTTCTATATATATATTAATTAGTAAATTTTTGCAATATGTGTATATTGTAGCTAGATTCTATAATTAGCAAGTTATTTCTAAATATTTATTGGTAAATAATATTTTGGGTTAAATAATTGTTAAGGTTTCATTTTGCTATCATTTTTATATTATATTTCCAAATATATATATGCTACCTTATTTATTAGCATAATAACAAATGTTTACTTATAAGGTTTTTTACTAAATATAGTTAAAAGATAAATTCAAGCTATGGTATATGTATTTTCTAAAATATTGTCACTAGCAAGGTATATATATATTTCTAAACACAAATAATTTTCTATTAAAAATAGTTTAAAGATATTTTTAGCTATAGATATAAATGTTAACTAATATATGAATAGTTAGTAATATAGTTGGCTAAATAGCATTGTTTAAACCCTAATAAAATTGTACAAAATATTAACAGGTGATTACAACCATGCAGTACTATTCTCGTGCAACCAAACCGAGGCAAGTACACTGACTTGACTTGTACTTTGTTTTCTGTCTTACCTTCATGTGCCATGTTCTCATATCGGACACGAATTACACACGATTGTCTTGTACCCTTGTTCATTGCTTGTGCATCATTGTTTATTGCGGGGATTGGGAGAAATATTAACTTTTGTGTGACCACACCCAACATAGGTAATTGTGGATAGCCTAATCGTACACGTCACGTACGATGAAGCCGTACCTTATAGAATTGACTCATTGCCCCATTGATTGATTGCTCCTAAGCCGGTCACACATTAGTTTTAATATTTCAAAATTGTCACAATTGTATATTGATTGTCGTGATTCATTGTCTTGTACATTGATAGCCGTGTTCATTGTCTAGCATATTGATTGTCGTCCATTGCCTGCAGTTTTACATTTCTATTTCTGGTATCGTAGCTTCATTTCCTGTTCTAGTATTCTGGTATTCTGCTTTCACCTTGTACTCTGGATTACAGATTACATTGTATATTGTCTAGTCAGGGTTTTACTTTGCTCTTTTCCTGATAGGATCGTTGCAGGTGAGTGGGAGATTACATGGAGCTGGTGATTGCTTGGATATTGTAGCTTTTATTTTTAGTTTATTTTTCTGGAGATTGTATTGTAGATATTCATTATTGTATATTATTTCATTTGACCGGATTTGTCTCAGGCTGAGTTTGTATTTAAAAGACTTGATGGATATTGGTGATTTCTGGGAACGTTATAAAAGCTGTGTTTTGTTTACATTACATTGTGACTTTGAGTTTTCCTTAGTATTGTACAGCTTACTTCGTCGTGTCCATCGACGAAGGCTGGACGTGTCCGACTCGTATCCGATTATTCGGGAGCGGGTCGTGACAATTTCCGTAACATCTAAGGGAGGTTTAGTTGCACTTTACCCAAAGTTTAGACAACGTTTGCAAAAAATGTAAAGTTATTATGAAATGGGTGTTGTATTTTAACTCCAAACATGACTTGATATTCTCTATATAATGCTTCAAACATGAAACTCATGTATAATACCCATTAAAATTGGATTTTGTACGTAAATCCGATATGTTTTAGAATGCATCATATTTGAAAGACTTCGTGTCACGCCCCGCTCCCGTAGGAGCGATCGTCCTCGCTAAGGCGTGATGCCGCACAAGCCTAGATTGCGCTCGTGCAAGGCAATTCCATAACGGCCGATTACATCGGCGGCGACGGGGTCGTCGCACAGAAGTCCCAAGCAGAAACATTGAATACATTGCAGCAGAATATAAAGAAGAACACATGAACACAAGTCATTCAAAAGAATCTCTTTTATTGATATTGAATACAAGATTACATTTGTGGGCGCAAGGCCAAATTACAATATCTCTCGTGCTCACTTTTCTCTCGTTTACAAGTCACTCTGCTCTCTCTCATCTCTTGATACAATACTTGAATCCAGCGGAAGCTTCGGAAGGCGATGTCCATACATTATGTCCTGTATAAGTCTTCAATCCACGCGGGCGCACGCTTCGAATCGCCAAGGAAATCCGTGCCTCGACGCATCCAAGCGAGCTCCGCGCTACGAGCTTCTACCTGTGCCTGCACATGAAACACTGTGTGGGTGTCAGTACCACTGTACTGGTGGAGTGAGCTCCTCGCCCACCCATACAAAATCTACACGTTTCATTTACTTTGTGCAACATAAACCCTTTTACGATTGTCTTTCTAGTCTTGCCTTAGGATCAGTTTTAGGACCGGCGCCTTAGCGCAACTTGTGTATCAGAACCATCCCGTGCTTGCAATGTCAACGTTAACTCATACTTTGTCTCTAGACCACTTCTCGTGCCAACAACGTTAACCTATCAAGTCGTGTTTGCCTTACGGCCATAATCAGAGACGCAACTACACGAAAGACTCCATTTCCTTGCTTGCGTGGTCGACACACCGACTTATACTTGTCTTTTGTGCCAAATTCTGGGACGTAACGACTCGGTCGTGCCATACTCGATTCGTGCTTCAATATCACCGAGGCAGTGCCTCCTCGCTTAGTCTCGCATACACTTGTGTTGTGACAACGCGACCGTGCCTCATAACTCAACGTAACTTCACACAACTTGCCCTACGGCCCTTTTTGACTTAACTCGCAACTTAACACTCGATGCCACATCTCGTGCCGAAGCACGTCGCCTTCGCTGTAGCCAAATTTTAGGCTCAGACATTGTGTCTTTTTAACTCATACATATTCAACTCAATCCAAAGGCACACACACGGATTGTCGCCCGTACCGACACAAAACTTACCATGTTAGTTGAAAACAATTTATATCAAGTGTTTGTTATGGAGGTTAATTGGCCTAACCAGCCGCCTTGGACGTAGCCTGGTAATACGGGACCCTTGCAACGCAAGTAGAGAGCCCCGATGCAAGTCCCCGTCTTACCGATCGCCTTTCCAGCGTTGCCTATTACCCAGCTCGGCTACAACCAGTTTCTTCCTAGGCCGAGTCGGTCCCGTGGCCCCGGGTTGCCGCTCGAAGAAACCACCCCTTGTCGACAAGTTGTCCAAGTCCATGATTGGTTAACATGGTGTATTTTAGGATACCGTTGGGGCTTGTTATGTGATCAATTCATTTACTTGGTTGTTTTACTCTTTTCACTTTTCATACTTCCTTTGCAGAGCCCCTAACCAGGGTTGCCTCGACGACTGAACCACAGTCCCGACATATTTCCTCTCGGCGACTAACCATCGCTTAGACTTAACGTTCTTGAACTCAGGGAACGGCTACTGCATAGCCTCCCAACTTAACTTGAACACTACGTGTTTCCTTAAGTATCGACCGACCGTGGCTAACTTTCCACTGAACCAACCGTGGCTCGTGCCTCTAAACCGACTCGTGTTCTATGCAACGTTATCGCCCAAGTCATACTTCATATGACGGACCTTGGGGTCGTGGGACTACTTATCTTGACAACCGTAGAATGAGCGGGACAGCACGTAGAATAACTTAGGTCGACCGGCATAACTTTTGCCTAACTCACTCAAGCCTACAACTTAACCCAAGGGACGAGCAAAGGCTATGCCAAGCCTTGCGGGACAGGACCGTGCATGCTTTAGCAAGCATTTGCGCGGGCGACGCCTATGACTTAGGCTAACTCTCAGCTTTTGTACCGCAGACCATCTTTCATTCTCCCAAGCCACGGGACGAAGGACCGAGTGTCATTTTCAAAGCACGCCGTGCACCAACTCTAAGCTGACCGTGGGACGTTTTCCATGTTCTAACTCGATTCAAACCGTCAGAATTATTCCCTTAGCTATGTTGGTGCGTCACTTTTATTTTCAAGCCTAACTTGTGCAAGTTTGAAAACACGATTTATTATGTGAAGGCTAAGATAAAGCAAGTTCACCGAAACTCCCCCACCTGAGCGATGTCTCCGAGCAAGCCGTTGCAAGGCTAAGGCCGAACGCCGTCGGCGTTTCGATTCCTCCGATTGACTTTGCGGGAGGGGGCACTACACTTCGTGAAGACGGTACTAGTATGTTGAGTTCGTATAAAACTCTTACATATTCTAATTAGGGCATATATCGTAAGTACTATATCATCTTACCTCTTCGTCTAGACCCTTTATAAATTGGAGGGTGCTCTTGATTGCATGATGTCACACCCAAAAGTTTGCGTCCCACCGAGACGGGTTTGCAATAATTCTTTTCGGGCCAGGGTTATACGGGAAGCTTCCAGAATGTTCCAGAAGACGATGGTGTAATCTTACAGAAGATCCGAGAATCTTTCAGAAGATTCGAGACCTTCCAGAAGGCCCGAGTATCTTCCAGAAGGTCCAAAATCTTTCTAGATTGACCATAATCTTTTTGGATAGATTAGAAGCTTCCTTATAGTTATCTAGTCGTAGAATAATTCCAGAAGTTTCGTGTAAGCTCTATGGACATTATAAATAAGTGGGAGGTCTCATTTGTTCCTTACCATCCAAAGTTTTACTCTCTTTCTAGTATAGTAAAGTTTTCATACTTCCTATCTCCCTCTTTTGCTTCACTTTGTTCTCTATATCGCCTTAGCGATCTAGCTAAACGGGTTCGGGAAGGCTGGCACGGACCTTCGAGTAGAAAGCTTATGCGCTGTACGGGACGGAGTGTAGCCTAAAACACTAAGTCCATGACAACGAGCTTAAAACTGCAATCCAGAAAGTAGGTCTACATACCTGCCAACTGGCCACCTAAGTATGGCACGACCCTCTCGTGCTTACAGCAACTTTGGCATTTGGCATCAACATAAGACTTTGTCAAATCTTGTATGGGACCCCATTCTGATTCTGACGATAATGAATTAGGACATATGCTAAATATTTAAAAAAAAAAGAAAATAGGAGAGTTAAGTAGAAATATGTCAAAAACAGAATTTAGGAATCAAACATTGGGTAAATAGTAAAGAAATTGGATCAAAAGCCCCCCAGCGGGAGTCCCCCAAAAGCCTTTCCCTAGTGCACCATTGGATCGAACGGACTGCATGGAGCCCGCGGGTGCGTCCCCTCGATCCAACGGTGCACTAAGATGGGAGCTTTTGGGGGGGCTCCCGATCCGGACTCAATAGTAAAATAAGCACCGGTACTAGTCAATATTTAGAGTAACTAACAAATAAATTAAGTTAGTGGAAATTGTCACGACCCGTTACCCAAATTGTTGGGCCGGGCCGAGCCATGTCCAGCCTACGCTTAAGATAAAGCGCAGTAAGCTGTTCTAGACAGTCAGGTAATAATGATAAATGTGCTAATAATTAAGATAGTTTAAGAATGATCACAACACAGCTTCTATATAGATGAAAAACTACTAAGTTTGATAATAATACAAACCAAAATGTAAGACTGGAGACAAGGTCCAGTTTAAAGGTATAAACAGCAACTGTGATAATAACCAAACACTAAGTCAAACTAAGCAGCTAAGCAGAATTCCCTGCAGGAATATCCTCAACTGGAGCTCCATAGTACGGGTCACAAAGCATTTCTTCCTCGGTCAAAATACCTACAACGTTATCCTGTCAGGACGGGAGCAAGTACAACCTCTACTACTAAAGTACTGAATGTATAATGCAAGAGATGTACAACAGGAACATGGTATGATAAGACTGAAAAATAGACATACTGGAATCATGGTAAATCATATAAAGCGGGAAATCATGGTATATCTTGATTATCATTTTAAGACACTCTTGTCAATTGTGGCATATGTACATTATGTATTAAAACTGGGGCATGTATGAGATCGGTCAATAAGTGCTATGCTAGTTTACTGCAATGTACGTATGTACATTCCACAAGTCCAGAAACTACATTGTTAGTTTACTGCAATGTACGTAAGTACATTCCACAAGTCCAGAAACTACATTCTCAGTTTACTGCAATGTACGTATGTACATTCCACAAGTCCAGAAACCGCACTGCTAGTTTACTGCAATGTACGTATGTACATTCCACAAGTCCAGAAACTACACGATTAGTATACTGCAATGTAAGTGAGTACATTCCACGAGTCCAGTAACTATACTATCAACTCTCTCATAACCCAGTAATCATCATGTAAAAGATACGGGAAATAATGTAAAGCATGGTGGGAACTGGCAATAGTATAAAACATGTTATGATTTGACTTGCTACCCCAAGGATCAGCATTCACATGGGTTGATTAACATTCTTTTATCACATAACAGTGTTTTAACATTTAACAAAAGACTTGCAACTGGATTAATGGTAATTTACAAGGTTGTCACATGTACTTAACATTAAAAGACAGTAAATGAGTTTGTAGATGTACTTGCCTGGAGCAAAGCAATGCAATGACAATAAAGCTAAGATGTAGAGTGTCCTGGCACTGAAAACATATATATACTCAGACTCTAAGTTACAAGACAATATAAATACACTAGGGATGTGAGAAGGCCAAATTAGACATTGGCTAGGTGAACTTAGCCCAGGGGTTCAAAGTGAAGTGATTTGGCATTTAAACTAACACATGGGTCTCCCATATTAAGGTTGGTCAGCAAACCAAACACTAGAAATACACAAAAATCACAGGTCATGACTTAGTCATAATTATTGGTAAAATAATTAATACTTTACTTAATTTTGTCAATGTACATATATGAACCATAGTCCAAATACATGACTCAAGACCATGTATCAAGTCCAATATGACTTGTACAAGTCTAAAATGTGTGAAAACACATTTGGGCCCAAAAACCCATGCTAGGTTTGGACACCAAATGGTTGAAGTTAATTAAATACATTAAAATACAATTTTGGTAAAAGTGCAAAATAAATATCATTATTTTAATAAGGCAAAATTATACATAGTAGTTATAAAAGTATGACAACTTATTTTATAAAGATAATTTGCACTAAGTAAAGTAAAACACATATACAAAATGTATATCTACAATATTTATATTTACCTATAAATATATAGATATTTACATAAAGAATATATATATACATATGTTAAAAGATACATACATATATATATATATATAGGCAAGGAAAATACTTAATTTACAAAGTGTAAATATATATATATGCAAACATATATATATATATAAGGAAATATTTTAATGTATACATATATATATATATATATACAAATATACATATATATATATATATAAGAAAATACTTAAATATTAAAGTGTATATATTAATGTATATATACACATGAAAATATACAAGCATTTATATATATAATTACTAACTATAAAATATATATATACATATATATATAATACTGTCAAAATACAGTATATACTAATATATATATTAATATATATACATATTTATACATATATATATAAACATATATATAAAACAAAAAGAAAAAGAAAACAAAAAAAGAAACACAGGGGGGGGCTCGAACCCGGGCAGACAGGGGGGGGCTTTAGATACTGCTGCGCTGGCCAGTGGGCCAGTTGGCCCGTTGCGTTAGGATTAGGCCTTAGGTTAGTTTTATTTAGGTTTGGTTTAATTAACATATATAAAAAAAAATAATAAACCGGCCCTGTGTCCTGACAGTTAGGGACACAGGAGTCTTGTGTCCGAGTTGTTTATGACACGCACGAATGGACTTGGCCGTGTCCAAGCTCGGGGCTGGGTTCGTCGTGTCCGGGCGGACAAAATATGTGTAGACGAGATACAAAACGACACAGGGGAGGAGAGACACGTACGTGTCCGACGTTTGAATGGAGTTTCGAACGGGCGATCGTCGGCTGGGGGTGTCGTGGCAGTGGCGCTGGGGTGGCGCTGGGTTCGCCTTGTCGAGACGGTCGTGATGGTGGTGGTGGTTGGCCGTGATGGTCAGCGTAGAGGCGGGGCTGGCTATTGCCGGAGCTAGGTTTCCGGCGAGAAGTGTTGGGGAAGAAGGGGGTGGCAGCGGCGTTGGGACGAGGGGAGAGTGGTCGAGGCGGTTGTGGGGAGTTCAAGGTCGACGAGGGGGGTCATTTTATAGGGGAGATGAGGCGGTGGGCGGTGGTTAGGGTTAGGGTTATGGCCGGATTAGGGTTAGGGTTAGGGGAAGGCGGTTGGGGGGGGGAGATGGTAATTTAGCAGGAAACCCCCTAGGAGTTAGGTAATTATGTCTAGGTCCTTTCCTAAGCTTTATGCAAATGTTAATTTGCAAAAGCCCTCCCGCAGTTGGTTTATGCAAATATCAATTTGCAAACAATAATTAGAAAATTGCAAACAGCGTTTAAATAATTCTAAAATTTGCAAAACCTATATAAAACAATTCATTTTATTGCAAAAAGACATTTTATGTATTTAAAATCATTTAAAAATCATTTAAAAATACAGGAAAAATTCCTAATAATTATTATAAATATTTTAATACTAAAATAATCATTAATGACCAATTATCACTAATTAACAAAAATTTTGAAAAACTGGGGCTGACAGAAATGAACAACAGTGAGAAAAGAAAATCCTGGCCAGTGACTGACGACGACGACGAGGAGGAGGAGCAATCACCGAGAGGAGTGTCGGAGTGGATGTTGAGCGTGTAAAATTAAGTCCTAGATTTGTAAATTGGCGAACCACCACCGAAAAGTAACACGAGAGAGAGAGACCCGGCTGAACCCCGACCTACAAACAAACAGTAATTCCTTAACAACTGAGAGAGCAAGAGGAAGGGAAGCAACGACCGTGACGATGGGATAAGGAAGTTCTCTGGAAGAAAAAGACAAAGGAAGCATATTACACCAGCGATTGGGGTGTAGCTCATATGGTAGAGCGCTTGCTTCGCATGCGAGGGGCACGGGGTTTGATTCCCCGCACCTCCATTTTACTAAGGGTGTGTTTGATTGCAAGGTGAAAATACGTGGAAAAAGAAATTAATTTCATGAAATTTTAAAAAAATTCATGGAAAACTTAATTTGGTTGTTTGATTGTTATTATTTTCCACGAAAAATAGTTATTTTCCATGGAAAATGATATTTTCCTATGGGTTAGACAAGTTTCATTTTCCACATTTTAGAAGAAAAATGAAAAATAACAGTTTTTTTGGAAAATATTTCATGAAAAATATAAACTATCAAACACTACAATTGGAGGAAAATTTGTGGTGGAAATTTTCCATGGAAAAACGCCCAATCAAACACAGCCAATTTTATTTTTTTTTTCCAATTTTCTGGAAAACCAACCAACCATCGGTCAGTCACAGCGATTCTGATTATATATGTATATGGAGTTCATTTTTGTTCACCCACCAAAACTACGGATGTTTGTTTACCCTCCACTAAAAATTTGACACGTGTCAAATTAGTGTCAAATTAAAGGTGAATCCACTTTGGTGGGTGAACAAACCACTTCCAAAGTGATTTTTTGTGAAAGAAATTGACATGTCAATTATTTAATGGAGGGTAAACAAACACCCTAGTTTTAATGGGTGAACAAAAATTATATATATATATATATATATATATATATATATATATATATATATATATATGGTGCGGCTATTAGCACTCCTAAAATGTAATTCAGCACTTCTCTTTAATTTTTTTCACATTCAAATTCCAAATCTATTCCTGCATTAATATGATATTAATCTGTGCATGCATGGAGGAAGTGTAGGATGACATTTTAGGAGTCCCAACAATGTTAATGCATAGACAAATTTGGAATTTGAATGTTAAAATAATTAAAGAGGAGTGCTGAATAACATTTATATTATATGATATATATATATATATAGATATATATATATATATTATATATATAGCAAATGACCTCTAGTCTAGTGGTTAAGAGAGAAACATGCGGTCCGAGTGGTCAGGAGATCTATATATATATATAGCAAATGACCTCTAGTCTAGTGGTTAAGAGAGAAACATGCGGCCCGAGTGGTCAGGAGATCTGGTGGCTCTTGTGGTTACCGAGGAGATAAAAGATCCCGGCTGGGTGGCAGAAGATAAGTGGATCGAGCCACGGGGGCGTATTATTCCTTCCATTTATTTGGTGGAAGTTGGGGACAGTGGGCCCAATAGACATGCAATGCATCGTGCACTAATTTTGGTTAATAGTGTGGGTATATCTAAAATTTTATTTGTTACTTATAAAGTAAAAAAATTAGCAAATGTCCCTCATTCCTTTATTTGATATGTAACAAATAAAATTTTAAGATATACTCCTTCTAGTAAACCAAAATTTTGGCTGATTTACAAAGGAATTTGGTCATTTGCTAGTTTTTTAAATATGGAGGTATATACTAGTTTCTATATTTTGAATACCTACATTTGGTCCCAATGGCCGTAGCCCGTTGGGAACGGTGGAGTATCCCGGCGCAGTGGCATAGGTAACCCCTCAAAAAAAAAATATAATAATATAATAATAATACCGACATTTGCTAAATATCCTAGCAGCTTAGTTGCACTAGTCTCTCTGCTGCAAGTTTTCAAAGATGAGATTCTTCAAGAAAGTCATAAATATTAATTGCAACAATGTGAAATAACCATTGTAAAGAACAAACTGAAAAATAAAGGCAAAGTAACCTATATACCTCTTATGTATGCAAGTTAAAAGACGTGACAAACATAGAGTTGATATTTATGTACGTTTATATACATGAATATGTATTTTTGTGTGCATCTGACAGGCATGGGCCAATCATTCCTTCACCTCATGGCTTAACTTGTCATAGAGGAGATTGAATGCATTCCATATAAAGTCCAAATCTTTGTAGTCTAGGGTAACTTGGAGGCATGAGCTTAAACTGCATAGCGAAAGTAGAAGTCTAGGATAACTGGAGGCATGAGCTTAAACTGTATAGAAGGTAGATCTACCTAGCCACCAACCTTCCTCAAGGTTTTGTGCCACGTCGGCCGTCTCATGCTCATAGCTGCCTTTACTAGGAATACATTAGTTTTGCGCCATGGCCATCTCCTCTCTACATTGGCAAATGTTAATATCAATTTCCACATAATCAGTTTGTTTATATCTGCCCTAACGAATACCCTATCACTAATTTAACAAATACAGCTATTATTCATTGTTGCACATGCCGAAACCATCTCAGACTATTTCCATCTTACCTCAGTAGACATCAAGTCTAGCACTAAATGGATGCATTTGATTCCTATCCCATCTTTCGTACATTGCCACCTCACTTATTTCAGCTTCGTACATTTGTGGACATGTATCTTAACAAGCACTTTGCAGAGAGACGAGTAAGGCACAATTAGTTAGATGTGAGATTGAGCAAAGCTCAAGTTCACTCACTTTAATCCCACCTCCTTTTGGTGGAGCATTGATGCTACTGCTGCTTTCATTCAAAAACCCATCCTCCTCCTGTAGTCCCACATCGGCGCGTGCCGCCGCTGCGGCACGGTTCGGCGCGCGTAACGGTGCGGGTACGTACCCACATCTGCGGACGTCGAATGCCGATTCGATTTTCTCTTCGGATTCGACTGAGACCCTTGAATTTTTCTTTACCGTTACTATTCATTTATTTTATAACGTTGGACACCTCAAAATCTTGTCCAGGTTCAACGTACCACGTTTTTGTATTTCTCATTACTTTGTAACGTTAAATATTATTGTTCATTATTTCTGAACGTTACAGAGAGCCACCATCAGCCTATATAAGTCTGTGCTTTTTCTCTTCCATACACATAAATATTCTTCTCGAACATCTCTAAATTTCTCGTCTCCTTCGTATTGTTGCTGCTATTCATCGTTGCTCTGGACAGAGCTAAATCGGGGTCTTTCTCTCAGCGTCGTGTGCGGCAACGAGATTCCGTAGAGCGAAAATTTTACCACTAGGAGCGTTCGGATACCGTCTGCACATAGATCCGGACTATCTCTTAGGACATTGCTACGTGCGCGACTTTCTCGGAGGCCGTAACATTAATCATTTTATTTTCTTGCAGTTTTAAAACGAAGAATTGTGAGATTTTCTAACACAATTTCTCTCTCTTTTGCAACTTAGTACAACAGACCATGTTACATTAGTTTCTTCTATTCACCATGTCTAAGGTTTTTTTTTCCGTAGAGAGAGAATTCAATCTCACGGTTGCATCATAAATCGCTGTTTGTGGTCTTATAATTTAAGCTAATGCAACCAATGAGCAACCCTCCTAGTTTCCCTAACTACCAAGGAGCAAGCCTCCGATTTCCCTAACTAACTTAAGCATGAAAAGTCTCTGTTTAGTTTTACAAATGAACACTATAACATATTGACATTATGTTGTAATTCTAATTCTAAGACTTTTTTTTTTGATGTAATGTATTGATGTAACAAACTTGATTACATTGCATCAGTTTTCTATCAAATCAATTATATCATAAATTAATGTAATCATAATTACATCTTTAAAAATCTGAAATTAGGAATTTACTCGTACAAATATCCAAATGCCCAAATTC
>JANAVB010008397.1:745298-865682 GCA_029216955.1 Iris pallida
AATCTGGACAGCATTGATACATAGAAAAATATTATGAAAACCTATGCCCATTGATTTTCATACCAACTGTATAGATCCAAGATAGTTTTCTATAATATGTATATATAATTTTATCAATGGCTAGCGCTTCTACAAGGTTTTTGTATGAGAACAGATACACAAAATGAAATATATTCAATAATTGAAATAGTCCTAGTGTAATCTTTGGCATTGAGCCTAGAAAATGTTGGACGCAATGTGTGCTTGTGAAAGCAACACTACGAATTTGTATTGTCATATTCCATATCCTCTCTCTTTGTAAAGACAACAAAAAAATTCAAATGAAGTTTCAAAGATACAGGAAAGTTGTTTTGAGAAATTGTTCACTAAATAAACCAAACAAATATGGACTGACATGGTATTTAAAAGGGTTGGTCATATGTAAATATTCATTTCAGATTTTGCTAGCATCCCTAACCAATTACAGTCATATTTTAGGGTGAAACGTTATAACAAGCACTTTGTGTCCATTCACATTTGCCCTAAAATGTGTCCATATTCCTATGTCCTAATTTATGCCAATTGCCTTACTTTTATGAAATCAGGATATGATTCAAAGTTGAGCTATATTATATGAATCAAGGAATAATAAAGAAATTTAAAGAGGTTTAGTTTGAGAACTTGTCTTGATTTTGAGCAAAAACTAGAATCTCTTCCCCAAATCCAAGTGGATTCTTGTTTTCCCTTATATTCTTCTCTATTCCAGAATTGGAAATCAAAATCTGACCTATGTTTTTGATGTAAAATAAATGGGGAACAGAAGGGGGTGTTGCCTACATTTTTTAGGAAGTGGAGGAGGACTTGCTGGAGGAGATGGCCGACGGCGGACGGTGGCAGCGGGGGCCGGCGGCGGGCGCAGGTGCGGTGTGGGGCAGCAAGACGAAAGGGAGAGGGAGGAATGGGTTAGTGAATGAAGGAAATTTTAAAGGAATGGTTCTCTCTTTTCTTTTTCTTTTCTTTTTTGAAGTGATAGGAGTTCTGGTCTTAGAAGAGGGGAGGGTGAGGAGAAGACGGGTGGAAGATGGGAGAAGCCAAGTGTTTTGGGGTGGAAACATGGGGAGGAAGAAAACTATAAAGCCATGGTTTTCTTCTTCCCATGGACTCTTGGAGGTTTAGCATTTAACCCCAACAAAAACGAAAATTGCAAAAGAGCCAAATTGCAATAAAATAAAAATTGAATAAGGGTTACTATAGCAACTATAGCTCCTGCCTCTCATGCAAATTTAGACAAGTCTCTCAACTCTATATATACATTATCTGCAAAAGAAATCTCGTATTTTCCCCTTCTCGAAGCCACTTTTAAAAAGGCATCGTAGGCAACTCAAGGCCAGGCCTGTCTAACTTGGACTTGGGTAGCCAGCTCTCAATAATATCAAAGCTACGTTGGCCACCAGCCTAAGCCTAATAAGTAGGGGTAAGCATATCATTTAATCCACTAAACAGCTGCCAAGAATCAAGACTTCTTAGGTAAACAAGTTTAAACCAGTTACAAATAAATATCCTATTGTATAGTGATGTTTCAGTATTAGAAAAAAAATTCACAATTTTGTTGTCCCTTAATAAATTCTGCTTTAGCACGTCTAATTTATTTGTACTTATAGGTTTGGAGAATGTTTAATAACGTGTACAGGACATCTTGGCCTATCCCTTACAATATTCTCCTTCATAAGCTATTTTTAATTTATTTATTTTCCTTTTAAGTCCTGAAATTGTTTAATTTCATGTAGACCACACTGCGCCTCCCACCGCACATGCCTTGCAGCCACTTCCCTCCTTTACAACATCACTCAAAGTTTTGTCAGCAGCCAAACATTTAGTTACTGTTGCAACGACGACCATCTCTCTTACCCTCTTTGCATCCTCTAAAGTATGCACAGATCATGATCACAATGGCCCCTAGAGACTGCATTTATCCTCCTTCACCACCATTGAACCTAAAGTTAGTAAACATCAAACAGAGCTTGTAAAGCACATCACCACCATTGAACCTGAAGAAAGTAAACATTAAACTAAACACGTAAAGCACAAGACTTTTCACCCTCTCCACAATCTTCCTTCTTTTTCTTAAATATATCCTTCACTTTTCTTCATATGCCCTTCACAAAAAATAAAGAAACTGAACATCAAATACAACTTGCAGCAACCACCTACACTTTCACCATCTCTAGAATCATTTTTCCTTCTCTCAGCTCTCTTCCTCTATACTTTCCAAAATGCGTTAATTATTTGGCGTTTAGTCAGGTAAGTTGTCGTTCGACAAAAAAAGACAATGTCATGAGCTAGCATTCTCGTGTGATAAACAAATTTAGAATGTGCTTCATAATCGAGTCTTCCCTTTTTGCTTAATCATACCAAGGGCATAAACTTGGTTGTACCAAACAACAAAAGACAACTTATAAGAAACAGGTTTTTGCAACGATCAGGGTTCAAATCAGAAATACACTTAATTAAGGCATTGGTCAGCCCAAGCTTAAGAAAACGCAACTACACTCTTAATGCATCCTATGGATATAATAAAACAATTTCATTTAAGTTTAGTAAGCAGATTGAAGATCATAGGTCTATTAATATGAAAACTCCCTTCTGGCATTTCTCTCAAACCTCATTTATCAGAAGGGTGAAGAGTGTAAGACTCGTGTGATCAAGACTTTCTTTCCAAACAAATACAAAACACAACTTATAAGAAAAACAGGTTTTTGCAACGATTAATTTTCAAATTGGAAATACACTTAATAAGGCATGGTCAGACCAAGCTTAGGAAAGCGCAACAGTACACTCTTAATGCATCCTATAGATGCACAGTGCAACAATTTCATCTAACTTTAGTAAGCAGATTGAAGATGATAGGTCTATTAATATGTAAACTCCCTTCTGGCATTTCTCTCAAATCTCAAATGGGTGTAGAGAGTGTAGGACTCTTGAGATCAAGACTTTCTTTCCTAGAGTTTGAAAGTACCATGGTTAAATGAAATGGCTAACCTGCAAAAGTTCTCCAAATGGATCAGTAAAATTCTTCCACAAACCAGTCAAGGGTAGGTAAGGAATCAAATTTGGCGACATAATTCAACTTGAGTATTGTCAACGTATGTTCATATAGATTACATACGAAACCATTGTTGATGCGTTTCCTCTACCCCACGGGAACCACGTTTCGGATCCCATTACCCCAGATGACGGTCCCGATGATGACCAAACGTGTCAATCCGGGTGACCCAGATCTTAAAGATGAAGGGTGACAAAAATATCGAACTGTAATTTAGAAGGCGATAAAAATAAATTAATTGTCAAGAACAGACCTTTGTTGGATTTGGCATGGATTCTGCATATCCATCTATTAGAGATGCAAATGTATACACCAATATGACTCACTTTTAAGCAGTTAAGAGAGTTGCAACCCCGAGTAACGCACCGGTTAAACCTATCCCTCCCTCTCGTAACACATATCAGGGAAGTAGTGTACCAAGTACTGAAGTGAACCACAACCAGGTCACAATTGTATAGGATACCTAGAATATTTCATGCACTTGTGTTGCGTACCCTGTCCAAAAACCTACACTATCTTCCACAATAATTAGATTAAACATTCTTCGGAAAAAAATCTTATTGATTGCTTGGACTGAAATGTAGTTAATTTTGCTTATTTCTTCTAGGGGATGTCCAAAAAGTTGATCTACGCTACACAGTGAACTAATTGCTTATATTTCCTGCTAAACAAGCTCGGTGCAGGAGCCAACCAAAGTAGGAATTATAGGGGTGTGCTTACAGGTATGCATTTGTATATTGCCTTCCACTAATATTCGGTATCCGATACATATGTTGTCAGTCATCAGTATGTTGAACCACCATTTATAGTTGATGTGCACTAATTCTTCCCAAGAGCTGTTATCTAATTTACTAAAATTTTCAAATATTAGTGTTCCAACTCACCATCGAAATTACAAAAAAGATGAGACTTGAAATATCTATCATCCATCTGGGATGTGAAATATCCTAAAAGGTCTACTCCAATAACTTAAAAATGAGTTAACACTATCAGAATATTGAAGATGTTTTCAATAATTAGGATAGACATTTTAAGAAGATAAAGCAAAACAAATAAGTATAAGCATTTCAACATTATCTTATAATACTGAATTTAAAAGGAGTTGGATAAGACTCACCAACTAAATTTATATTTCATGCAGGTCAAACCACGAGAACAATCTATATGGTAGCAGGAGCCAATTGATACATCATCTCCAAAACAAACTCCACTTAAGAATTATCCAGATCAAGGTAGATATCTCACTTTCTCGCACTAAAAGAATTTCTGTTGAGCACCACACAGTCAATCAGCTTCTCAAACACCCTTGCACTTGATTTTCTTACAAACTGAGCATTGTAGAAAATTCGTAAATACAGTACAAGAAGCTTAAACTTGATACTGTTTATGTTTAATTAAGTACTTAGCATACCAAAAGGTTACATTTTGCATAAAATAGGGTCCATTGAACCTTTGGAAATATAGGTTTCAGAGAGAAGTTATTGGGCCATATAGATACCAAAATTCAATGGTGCATCTAGATATATAATGCATGCTTCTCTATCGTGCTAAAACAAATCTATTATGTGTCATAACAAATCTAGTATCTGCTTTGCATTAAAAGTCAAATAGCAAAGGTATCAAAGAAACAGAGCAGTATTAAATATTATTTTACAATATTAGTTGCCCAATTACAAGCTTTTGGCCCTGGACCAGTTAGAATCCGCCAATCGGACTGATTAATAGGCCAAACCACTTAACCCCTCGAGAAACGAGTAATCGGTCCGGGTTTTGTTAATCGGTGGGAAGCGGGTTTGGTCAGAGTCATTAGTCATATTCATATACCTGAAATCCAAACCGTTCATTTCCATGGATAAACCAAATCAAAAAACAAAATTCCAATCATCGACCCTTATTTCTTCTTCCTAAATTCTTGACCCCTAACCTTCTCTTCCCTTCCCGACTTCTCTCTCATGCGAGTCAGAGGAGAAAAGGGATGCACATAAACAATTTTCAGTGGTGCATCAACGATCAATAATAGATAATATAGTTTTTCCTTCCAATATCTATGTTTCTACTCTCATTTTCACACATTATGTTTTTTTTAAGAACTACCCTTTTCTTATTGATTTTTCATAATTAAGTGGTAAAAGACTTGATACTTATCCTGTCTTTATACTACCTTCTAGTTTCTTTATGTGTGATATACGGTTGGCGGCTCATAGTTGTTCATTAGAGCCTGTTGTATGTATATAATATAATCTTTTTTCTATTGCTTTGAAATATTAACATTACTTTTGGGGAAAATAATTGTGTACTGAGTAATATGATTAATCGGCGAGTATCCATTAATCGTTCCGAGGTTCCAGACCACGCGTTAATGAAACAAATCTAATCATAGTGTAATAACCCCTGTTTAACACCTAGTGTAACTTGTTAGGAAATAGTTAAATAATTCAGTTTTATAGCCACAACTTAAATTTAAATATCCAGAACCCGTTTGTTAACTTGTATTCCAAGTTAGCTTGGAAATAGATGACTAATTCGATCATGTAACCCCCATCAAATTTAGCTTAAACTTTTAACATACAAGTTAAACATAAGCTATGTCGGTCCGGATGCAGTGGTCACTGTATGAATACTTAGAACCCCCTTCGAGGTGAGGAAGGAGAAATGGGATATGAGCTGTCGAAACATTTCTTGCTATCTTGAAAGCAAGAAAGAAGCAAAGGCAACAGTGAGTAGGTCAATCTCTCTACCTCTGTCTTATTTCTGCTTATTATTATAGTCAGTGATAATTAGGATCAGAATAGGGGTTCAGTGATTTCCATGGTTAGTCAATGAGTGATACACCCTTTTCGGCTTTTCCCTATGTTTCCAAGTCGAGCAAAGGCAACAGTGAGTAGGTCAATCTCTCCACCTCTCTCTTATTTCTGCTTATTATTATAGTCAATCATAATTAGGATCAGAATAGGGGTTCAGTGATTTCCATGCATAGTCAATGAGTGATACACCCTTTTCGGCTTTTCCCTATGTTTCCAAGTCGAGCAGAAGACATTTAGCTGAAACCCGTTTTAGCTCAAGTGTCAGATCACCCCCATTCATTTGCATCCGAAACGTATTGGTCTTGAAGGAGATTTATAACGCTGGTAGCAATCAACTCCCAAAATGGCGTGGAAAAAACTAATTGGCATAGAACCAATAAAACTAAAGCAGAAGCTTCAACTAGAAAGTGCATATACTTAAATAAAAGTTCAACATACAAGTTAACCATAGCTATGCCCGGGTGCAGAAACCGACTATATGAATAACTTAGATCCCCTTTGGGTTGAAGGATGAGAGTAGGATATGAGCTATCACAGGAGAGTAGAAGCGGGAGCACAGACAAGGCTGAAAGGTCACTCTCTTCCCCTTTCTTCCTTGTTTCCGCTTATTATAGTCAGTCGTAAGTCTTTTCTCTCCTTTCTTTAAGACTGGAATAGAGGTTCAGTAGTTTCTCTGTTTAATCAACGAGGGATACATTTTCTGACCAGTGTTTCCAAGTCAACCAGATGAAACTAGGCTGAAACTCATTTTTTGCTCAGTTTGAGACCACTCCCGTTCAAAATCATCCGAAATATATTGGTTTCGGCTGACATTTGTAACCTGGAAGCAATTAACTCCTGCCCAAAATGGCATGGAAAAACTAATTGGCTTAAAAAAAATATAAACCCCTAGTGAGCTTAAAAAAAATGGCTTCAACTCAAAAGTATATATATTTTAAATAAAACTTTAACATACAAGTTAAACATAAGCTATTTGGGTCTGGGTAGAGAGACCCACTATGTGAATAACGTAGATCGCCTTCTGGGTGAGGAAGGAGAGTAGGATATGAGCTAGGGAAGCATTTCTTGATATCTTGGAAGCAAGGAAGAAGCAAAGGCAACACTGAGGTCAATCTCTCTACCTATCTCTCTCTTATTTCAGCTTATTATATTCAGTAGTAAGTCTTTACCCTCGTCTGTTTAGGGCCAGAATAGGGGTTCAGTGATTTCTATCTTTAATCAACAAGGGTTACAACCTTTTCACTATGTTTCCAAGTTGACCAGATGAAACTTGGCTGAAAACCGATTTAGCACAGTTTCATATCACTACAATTCAAAACCATTCAAAACGTATTGGTTTCAGCTGAGATTTGTAACCCTGGTAGTATTTAACCCCTGACCGAAATGGCATGGAAAAATTAATTCGATTAAAACATATAAAAACCAAATCAGCCTAAACACAGAAGCTTCAACACAAAAGTACATATATTTAAATAAATTGTAACCTGCCTTGGAGCTAAAGATTTCCACCTAGGAAGGTCTATATCTAAAGCATTGGGGTTTTCCAAACATAACTTTGTTTCTGTTGGACAGGCTAAAACTTGATTCACAGACAGGTTAGGAGAAGGAACCAATCCTGCAAGCGAAATGAAAACTATATATTTAGAAAAACAATATATAGAACTCAACCGTCTTGGTTGGGCAGGTTTTGGACAATTAGCCTCTAAACGTCTAGGACATATGATTTGGAGATTATACTGTAGAACACTGACTTGAAGCATTAAAGTATGATCCGGACATACACTACAGTCCTTTCCCATAGTCACAAGGTATCTGAAATATGCATCTTCAACTATGTTGAACAGACACGGCAAAATGATGTTTGTACCAGAGTACTAATGCAACATAGGTAACTACCACTGCACCTATTTGAAAATGATCGAATCCCGTATCCATATCTTGTCCGCATCCGTATTCATGCAACATAGATCTTCAATCGAGATAAAATAAAATTGAAGAAATACGAGAGCATCATACTTGTTGATTCAGGTAACATTTTGACCAACAAAATACAAATAGCAACATCTCTTAAAGCAACACTACAATATTGAATGCAAAACAAACAAAAAACTATTAAGCTACGGTCATAAGCTACACAACACCATATGCACTAAAGCAAAACATAATAGCAATAGATTCACGCAGCATAATGACAACAGCATTGCATCGAATATCCTATTGCAAGATGACTAGAGAATCTAAGAACCAGATTTCGCACGAAGATGGTATTCAAAAGCCAACTTCCATAGTGAAACAGCAATCTGCAAATCGAGCAACAACCTGCAACATCAAGCAAGCTAACTGAAAAAAGCTGAAAGGCAAGGTTTAGATACCTAAAAAGAAAAAGAGGCAAGCAATAAGATTATAATCAATTATTTAATGTTGCAGTACATTACCATGAATTTACTGTCTCTTCCCGCGGTTCTCAAAGTTCCCCTTCCTTGATCTGTTTTCATCTTCAAATGATCTAGCTTTCTCAGAATTTCTGCAAAGAAAGGAAAAAAGGTAAGAAATCTCCAAGGGTAGGAGGGAAAAAAATTATGGAATAAACCGAAAAGGGAAGGGGGGGGAAGGAAATATGCAAACAACTGACAACTTCTGCTTCTTGGCATTGTCTTGCTTAATGCTCAGAACCAAATCCATGGTCATGTTTTGGTGCTGCCTTGTCTGTGAATGCAGATCCAAACCCTCCACAGTCATACAATCAATCTTGCATATGCGGCACCAACCCATGCTACCAGGCTTTCTTTTTCTTGACTGCTCAAAACTGTCAACTTCACCTTCACGAGAAATCTAGACATAAAAGCGACAATATTATAAACATGTTGAAGTCGACATTTACAAGTATTTGGAAACATGAAGACAAGCAAGGATAAAGAGGACATGTTACATGCTCTACAGTCGTAATAAGTAGCTGAATACCTAAACTCATTTAGAAGTTGATGAGAAAAGACTCACCGAATTAAAGTAACCATTGAATCCTCCTGATTCACCAAAATGCATATGAGATGACAAGCCTCCAGGCCTACCATGCTCACTGATGCCTGAAAAGCTTCGAGAACCACCATAGCCATGGCCTGGAGCTCCACTAGCATGTGGGTGAACATTTGGAATATCTGGGCCATCAATACTCCTTAGCTGATTGGAACGGAGACTTCCAGAGCCGTCAGGAATATCTTTACCAAAATAACCAGGTCCGGGAGGTGGGAAATTCAAAGCTTTAAATCGTGGAGGAAAACCATGTAGGTCTCTTTCCTCAAAGTCCTCCCTGTGAGACTGCCCACGTAAACCAAACTTACTTGATGAAAAGCCATCATATTCTCTTCCTGGACTCCTTAGAGGTGGCAGACCATCCATACGATGACGACCAAATTCATGAGTTGAATTGAGCTGATCGGCAACATTATGTTCATGCAACACAGGTCTGTCTCTTTCTCCCTCACTCCTAGGTGGAAAGTGGGGGCCTGACTGATAGGAGGCCAATGGCCTTGAAGTATTCAAATTAGCCCCTCCAGATACTTGTGGAGCTCTATCAGACATGTATCCATCAATTTTAGGACCTTCATCCAAATAAGCTGGTCTAGGAAACTGTTTTAGATCTTCTTCGAACTCCCTCCTGTTGCCACGTCTACCAGGGTCTAATGTAGAAGGCCCAAACCGATCCTGTGGAGCATTGAATCCTTCTTCAGGGAAAGGCTTGAACCTCTCTTCAGGCAAGGACCTAAACCTATCTTCTCCCATACCAGGTCCAAAAGTTGAATCATGCATTCCACCAACATAAGCTTTGTTGGGCATCCCATTCATCTTCAAAGAACCCGGCTGTCCATATGGAGCATGCTCATCTGGTACAGGTCTGTGGAGTTCAGGCTGCCTGCCGTCATGAACCCCAGGTCTCCTGATAGCATATGTTTCTGGTTCCATAGGATTAACAAGGGAAGATTGACCCACCCCTCCCCCCGGCATTCTACTTGATGCATCCAATGCTCCAGGTGGTGGCCCAACCATAGCAGATCGTGTCAAAGGCTCACCAGGAGCAGCTCTAGCCCCTACAGCATTAGGTGGAGGCATATGAGTTTGTGATTGCCCTGCAGGGGGCATAGATTGCTGGTGAAAAGTATTCTGCTGGAACCCATGATGAAGAGGTACCCCTGCTGGAGGTGGCGGCAGGCCCGGACCTGGGCCACCAGCATGTGGAGGTTGCCAGAAAGGCTCTGGGGCTAATGGGGTTTGCCCTTGCTGAGGAAAACTTTCCATGTAGTTATGCCCCGGGAGAGAAGGCCTCATTTGTGTCGGGGGCATGGTCGGTCCATGGGCCTGCATGGGTTGTGGTAACATACAATCAGGAGCAGGCGGTCTTTGGGATACCATTGTTGGGTCTGCCATATTGGGAGGATGCCCATAAGGAACTTGTTGCGGAGGGAACCTCTCTTGATTAGGAAATGGGCCCCTGGCAGGTGGGTACTGCTGCGGAAATTGGGAAGCATTTCTGTCGTGATAACCATGATGCGGAATTCCTCTTTCTTGAGCAGGAAGGATAGTTTGATTGGCAGCCTGAACAGACCGACCTCTAGCTAAACCACCAGGTGCAGGCATCTGCTTAGTCTGCATGTTATCAAGATTAGGCCTCTGTACAACCTTATCAGCACCAGTTTGAGGGTGTACACTTGAGCTACCATCTGGCATGGGATGAGCAACCTCCCCTTTAACTTGTGCAATGGACTTCTCATCTGGTCTCTGATCATGTCCCCGAGTTTCCTCATTAGATGTTTCTGTGACTTCTTCCTCTTTCACCATTACCTGATTAATCATCTTTCCATCTACATGTTCCTTGGTTCCAATTGATCCATGGCCCTTTTCTGATTCCGGATGTTCATTGCTACCCTTCTCAGCTTGAGCACCTTTCTCCTTCACCCCCATAGTAAGCTTGTCCTCGTCGCCAGTGGGCTTGGGATTAGAAACATGATCAGGATGATTATCAGCTGATTCAGCCCCTTCAGCAGCTTTTACAGTCATTCCAGACTCCGACTGAGCCACCTGGCCTGAGTTATCTGGCAAGGATGTTCCTTGTTTTGAAGCAGCAAGGGATACGGGCAACTCGTTCCCAGAATGCGGTATTCCCTGATTTGGTATCATAGGTCTAGCCTGAGCTTGATTTGGTACCATAGGCCTAGCCTGCGCTTGATGTGCTGGCACACTGGGAGATGGCTGCCCGGAAACTTGGTGTTGCATATATGCCGGTCCTTGAGGCCTGAAAGTTTGTTGCGGGTATATTTGTTGTTGAGGAACTGTTCCCTGCTGCTGCATCTGACCAGGATGCAAATGACCTTGTGCCTGTGAATGAGGAAAACCATGCTGCGGTGCATGTGGTTGCATACCAGCTTGATGCATTGGCTGTTGAACTTGTTGTTGACCAGGATGAAGATTAGGAGGTGGTAACTGAGAAGGTGCAATGGCTGGCTGATGTTGAACTTGCAAGGGCATCTGAGCATGGGGAAGACGCATCTGAGGTGGCTGTTGGGGTGGAAATTGGCCCTGCATCTGAGGAGGGTGTTGAGACTGTTGGTATGGTGGTGGCATGCTAGCCTGCTGGGGATGCATTTGCATCGGGCGCGGCTGAGGAGCTCCAGTGATAGGTTGTGGATAAGAATGGTGACCAGATACTGCATGGGAGGGCGGATGTGATGTCTGTGTCGGAGGAACGGTCTGGAGATGAGGCTGAGGAAGTTGTTGTGGCTGCATAGCTAGTTGTTGGGTCTGTGGGGGAGGGTGTTGTGGGCGAAGCTGCTGTTGTGGGTGTGGTTGAGGGTATGGCATCTGGGCAGGTGGATGTTGCAGTGGTGGCACAGGCTGCTGATGTTGTGGTGGCCCAGGAAGCTGTGGTGGTCGTGCTTGAGGTTGAGACGGGGGATGGAGCTGATGGGACTGAGTATGAGGTTGCCCAGCAATTTGCCCATGAGGAGGTGGTTGAGATTGTGGTTGCTGAGCAGGAACATGTGGCTGCACTGGCATTTGGGGAATTTGAGCTTGCATATGCGGCTGTGGATGTTGCTGAAGTTGGGTGTGGGGATGAGGTTGCTGGTGTGGCTGTAGAGGAAGTTGCTGCTGCTGTTGTGGTGGTTGGGCAACTTGCTGTTGTGGTTGTTGCGGTGGTAAAGGTTGAGCATGTGTTTGTGCCAGAGATTGAGGTTGGGGCTGGGGTTGCGGGTGCATATAAGCCTGGGGTTGCTGTTGCCCAGGAACTACATGCTGAGGAGCAGCCTGCATTTGAGGTTGCAAGTATTGCGGGTGGGCTTGCTGCTGGTATTGTGCATACTGTTGATACTGCTGCTGGTAAGGGTCGTAGCCTGGATATTGCTGGTAGTACTGTTGGTACTGCAGTTGTTGCTGCTGGTACCACTGTTCAGAACTTGGTGCTTGAGGATAAACAGCTGTGCCGCCTTGACCTTGGGCCTGAACAGGAACAGCAGCTGCAGGGGCTGAAGTGGCAGCTGGACCAGCAGCAGTTGTCGTAGCAGATGATGAAGCAGCCGCAGCAGCAGTGGTGGTAGGAGCAGCAGCTACAGAAGGTACAGCAGTGGAAGCTGTAGCAGATGGATCTTGGGCAGAAGCTTGATTGGGAGCTGATGCGGCTTGAGGCTGGGCATTCTCTATCTGCTGTGTCTGTGGCTGGACACCCTGCACTCGGTAAATTTATCGAATATTACAAGAAGAAATACAAACTTATACGTGTTAAGTACATAAATGAAAAAAAACACTTTGAACTCACAGGGCAAATCTGTGCATGCTCTTGTACTTGGCTATGTACTATTTGAGTTCCGCAGCGGTTACACACGACAGGTGAGTTCCCATAATTACATCCAGTACAGTGGGTAGTGCACTCGGACAATGTCCCCTGCCATGGGCACCCACTCCTGTGATAAAGACAGTGAACCGCCACTTTGCCTATGGACTCGGATAGCTCTTTATTTGATTCTGTCAGAGGCTGCAGTAGTTACAGTATAGTTATATCAGTCCAACAGACGAGTCGGAACAAAAAAATATTAACAAGCGCTGGAAACAGAAATATGAGGAAAGACCTTCGCATCTGCTTCAGTCACCAGATAGCCATCGTAAGGGCAGGCGTGAGTGGTGGCCACGACATAAGCTAAGCAAGGTTTACAGTAGAGATGGGTGCACTGAGCTTGCAAAGACTCTTTCGGATAGATGAGGGTGCGGCAAACCGGACAGAAATATTCACCAGGTAGAGACTGGATATCTACAATACATTCGTTGTCGAAACCCATACCGATCACCAGTTCTCCACCTCAGGACAAGCTATAGATAAAATACCCAAAAATTACGACATTATGACATCTCTCCCTACAAATAAAAGATTATAAACAGCTCACATACAATAAACAAGCAAAAAAAAAGTTTGGCATAAATGTTCGAATATATAACAAACGTATCATAGGTTACAAGACGCACTTTTCCGCAAACTATATGTCACAGATAAGAGATTATAGAGAATCACATGTAATAAAGTAATAAACAAGCCAAGGAAAGGAACTTTTGCATAAATGTTCAAATATATAAACAAACATGCAGACAACAGAGTAAAAACATAGGTTAAAAATAATACTTCTTCCGCTAACTATACGTTGCGTGGACACAAATACGACACGATAAGATACTGGCACGGCACACACAAAAATGGACACGGTTGATTGTGGCGTGTGCGCCGCATTCGACGGTGTCCGACACGGACACGGCACGTAGAGACCCCGAATTGCACCAGAACTACCAAGTTATCCACACAAACGCAGCATGCATGGACTAATCGCACAAATAAATAAACACACAGATGCCAACAAATTTCCCCTATTTTTCGATATTAGCACGGATTGCTTGCTTCGTAAATGAAAAGTAAATGGCAATAATTAATCGTAGTGGGTTGTGACGGAGTTGAGAGTCGGTTACCGACACCGCGACAAGCCGACGGAGGAGATCGGTGGAGGCGGAATTAGGGTTAGGGTTTGGGGAAAGAGGGAGGGGCGACTGTTGTTGTTGTAGCTAGGGTTCAAGAATTAGTAGCGGTGGGAACCCATCATATACTGTCGGGTTCCGTTCGGGTATATAAACTGGACCCGATATTTTTTGGTTTTTTCTAAGGGTTGGTTTTTTCTAAGGGCACTACTCTTTTTGCTAGGGGCTAGTCCAAAAATATTTCAAAATATTACAAGTTTGCCATCAATTTTTTTATTTTGGGCTAGCCCAAGCAAAGGTATAAATACCAACTTGTTGTGAAACCTTTACTATTCACCATTATGTCATGAGTTACACATGACCCTTGGGATCATGTAACTCATGACCCTTGAGTTATGTAACTCATGACCCTTGGGTTGCCCCCTATCCCTATATATATGGCCATTGCCATATGATGAAATGAGAAGAAGAAATATACTATTCTACAATATCTAGTATCCCTTCAAACACGTTATCAGCACGATTGCTGAAGCAAGAAGAATCGACGTCCAGAAATCGACGTCATCCTTCCTCCTTCCCTAGCCGATCCGACGTACCGTTAATTTTTTTTACCTTCTTCCACCGTACGATAAGAAAGGTAAATTTATTTTTGAAAAATTCATCTTATTCATGAGATGTACTACTTTCTGGATCATGTAAGTACTTGTTCATGATACAATAATCAATTGAATAGTTTTCTATATGATATCTAAAATTTCATTCGAGAGTACGATACTCTAGAGAAATGATAAAACCCTTTTCCATATGCTATAATTAATAGAGCTCCTAAATCGACATATTCATGTGGTGTGTCTGGACATGTTTACATTTTCAACAAATGGTTTGCAGTTTATAGCTTTATATTCGTAGTTGGGATCTTATATTTTCAACAAATCGTGTTCTCTCTTGAGAACCGTCAAATCACTTAATTCTGATCAAGTGGTTTAATCCATTAGTCGAATGACTGTCCAATTTATAAGGACTTCACTTGACTGCATTGCTATTAATCATCCTTGTGATTCGAACAATCGGTATATGGTCTGAGGGCATAAATAAATTGCCTAATATAACGGAGTAATCTTGCAATATGTTACAGTAATCATTTTGAAATATTGTATTTCAGTTTATGTGGTTTTGTGTAACATATATAATAGACAAAGGACAAACAAATTCTTTTGAAGCCATCCACCATTAATGAAGGGTGGACCACACAACTTACAACAATAGTGCTTTATGTTGGGTAGGCATTTTTTTACACCAATTCATGGGATAGATTGGATGTTATTTCCAACTTATAATCTAATTCTGAGACGTTCAAGCATGCATATATGCATGTTGGTACTAAATAGTAGATATCTGTCAAGGATACAAATTAGTAATGCTCTTAGCTTCTTCTTTCCAACTTTCATAGTGTTCATTACAGTAGCATTTTGAGTCCAGCAGGGTCGGCTATCTCCTGGAATGGATGAGGACATAATTGCATAAATGAGACTAAACTTTAAATCTCTTGCTACAAGTAAATCTTGTTTTAAACTTTTAAGTTCCATTGATTAATGGAAAGGAAAAGTTTAAGGAAATTAACTCAATATAATTTTTTTTGGCATGATTGATCTAAAGATAAAATGGCCAAAGCACGTGTCGATTTCGTAGTACTAAACGCTGCTGAAAAAAAATTATTTGAGCTGGCACGTGGACATGAAGTTCCATTTACGTGCCCATGACTAATTAGCCACCATTTCAACTCCTCTCCCATCGGCTCCGGCCACTGGTAGTGTCAATTTCTTGATAAATGTGAATTTCTTGAAAAATGATATTTATTCTTACATTTGACAAAGAAAATTTTACGAAGTCTCTCCGAATAGGCTCACCTATTTGGGTATGATGTCAGAAAGAACTTGGGGCTTGGTTCTTAAGAGGTCCCCGATGACCCTCCTCCCTCATTTTCCCGCCTGGTCATATTCACGTAGAGCTACTGAAAGGGGTTGACCAAATATTATTTTTTTGCTCAAATTGTATTTATAATTATGCATTTTTGCAAGCAACTTATTGACCTCTCTATATCGGCCCGTCGATCGATATAAGAGAATTTTTTAAAAAAAATTATATTTCAAAACCGTTGTTTTAATTACGATTGTTTGTTGTTGTTTTTTTCATAGATCTATAGATGAAGTGTGAATGCCTTGTGGACAGTGCCTCGACACACACAATCCTTCAAGAAAAAAGCTATTTTTATAGCTTATATGATTATGACGGTCCCGTTATTACGATATCAGGACTATCAAACATAATAGAAGGATCTGGTGAAGCAATTATATTGCTCCCAAATAAAACAAGACTAGTAATAAAAGATGCACTATTCTCTCATAAATCAAGTAGGAACCTCATAAGTTTCAAGGACATTCGTTTAAACGGATATCACTTAGAAACAAATGAAATAAATGAGGCAGAATATCTGTATGTTACTCGTCTAAAAGATGGTTCAAAAACTATCTTAGAACGATTCAAGGGACTCCCGTCGGGTCTCTATCATACTCATATTCAATCAACAGAAGCTAACATGATTGTGCACCAGAAGTGTCATTCATCGCCAAAATTTAAACTTTGGTATAATAGACTGGGTCAACCAGGATCAGCTATGATGAAACAAATCATAAGCCAATCCAGTGGACACAACCTGCAGAACTTGAAGATTCTTCAGAAGTATGATTACTCGCGTCTACCTTGTTTTCAAGGCAAAATTATAACGAGACCATCCCTTTTGAAAGTAGGACTAGAGTCTCCTATCTTCTTAGAGAGAATTCATGGAGACATTTGTGGACCTATTCACCCCGCAAGTGGTCCATTTAGGTACTTTATGGTACTTATCGATGCATCTACTAAATGGTCTTATGTGTGCCTTTTGTCCACCCGCAACTTAGCTTTTCTAAGCTATTGGCACAAATAATTAAATTGCGGGCTCATTTCCCCGATAACCATATCAAAAAATTAAGACTTGATAATGCGGGTGAATTTACTTCACAGGTCTTTCAAGACTATTGCCAAGCAACTGGCATCGAAGTTGAACATCATGTAGCTCATGTTCACACCCAGAACGGGTTAGCAGAATCTCTTATTAAGAGATTATAATGGATTGCTCGTCCATTGTTGATGCAGTCACAGTTGACTGTGGAAGCTTGGGGTCATGCTATATTGTATGCCGCATCACTTATTAGAATACGGCCTTCTGGAGGTCATATTCTATCTCCGATGCAGCTCGCTTATGGTTCACCTCCAAATATCTCACATTTGAGAGTTTTTGGTTGTGCTGTTTACGTCCCCATTGCTCCCCCACAGAGGACCAAAATGGGTCCACAACGTCGATTAGGTATCTATGTTGGGTTTGACTCACCATCTATAATTAGATACCTAGAACCCCTGACGAGTGACGTATTTAAGGCACGTCTTGATGACTGTGAGTTTGATGAAGGATTATTTCCTAAACTAGGCACACAGTCTAAGAAGCCAGAAGCTTCTAAGACAATTTCTTGGGACACAAAAACTTTGTCTCATTTTGATCCGCGTACAAGTCAATGTGAAGATGAGATCCTGAAGATATTACATCTTTAGAACACTGTACATCTACTTTCGGATACATTTACTAACAACCAGAAGATTGTCAGATCATACGTCCCTGCTGCCAACACGCCAGTTAGGATTGACATCCCCAAAGATGGATGCGATCCGCCGGCAGCAGAAATGGCAATACCTCAATTAAAAAGAGGATGCCCACCAGGTTCGAGAGACAAAGTCCCTCGTAAAAGAAAAAACCCTGGAGAAATTAAGAAGATCCCAACACAGGATGCTGAGCTCAGATCAGCTACCTCTCCCCTCATAGTTTCCCCTAAAGAGGAACAAACAGGAGAAATATCATTAAATTATGTACGTACTGGAGAGGTACTGAACAGAAAAAGCACAGTCGTCGACGACGATTTTTCGTTCAATATTGCCGTTCACGTCACTGAAAATGATGATGACATCGATCCACGGTCTCTAGCGGAATGTAAACGCAGAGGCGATTGGCCAAAGTGGAACGAGACAATAGGAGTAGAGCTGGACTCACTCTTGAAACGCGAAGTCTTTGGACCAGTAGTCCAAACACCTGATGGTGTAAAACCTGTGGGATATAAATGGATCTTCACAAGAAAAAGAAATGAACACAACATAGTTGTGCGCTACAAAGCACGCCTTGTAGCACAAGGTTTCTCCCAGAAACTGGGAATAGATTATGAAGAAACATATTCTTCGGTCATGGATGGGAATACCTTCAGATTCCTGATCAGCCTCTCGTCTCTGAAAAGCCTAGAAATGCAGCTCATGGACGTTGTGACTGCATATCTTTATGGCAATATAGATAAAGATATCTATATGAAACTCCCTGAAGGATATAAAATTTAACCAGAGAAAATAGATAGACCTCGGGACACATATTCTGTAAGGTTACAAAGATCATTGTACGGTCTTAAACAATCAGGAAAAATATGCTATAACAGACTAAGTGAGTTTCTTGCTACGCAAGGATTTACTAATGATAAAGTCTGTCCGTGTATCTTTATAAAAAGATCGGGAACAGGATTTGTTATAGTCGCCGTTTATGTCGATGATTTAAATCTCATTGGATCTCCTGCAGAGATCACTGAGATATCTGAAAGCCTTAAGACAACTTTTGAAATGAAAGACCTAGGGAAAACAAAGTATTATCTTGGCTTACAGATCGAACACCTAAAGGGTGGTATCCTATTACACCAATCTACATATACACGAAGATTACTTAAACAATTCCACATGGATAAATGTCATCCCCTTAGTATACCAATGGTCGTTCGATCATTGAACGTAAAGAAGGACCCTTTCCGTCCACTGGAAGAGGGGGAGGAATTATTAGGTCCTGAAGTACCTTACCTAAGTGCCATTGGGGCACTACTCTATATAGCTAACTGTACCCGTCCTGATATAGCGTTTTCAGTTAACTTATTAGCCAGATACAGTGCAGCGCCCACAAAGTGCCACTGGAATGGAGTAAAGCATCTTCTGCGCTACCTCCAAGGGTCTATAGACCTAGGACTATATTACCCAAATAGTGGGTCTTCCACTTTACTTGGTTATTCAGATGCAGGTTATAGATTAGATCTCCATACAAAGAAATCACAAACTGGATTTGTATTTACTTTCGGTGGTATGGCTATCTCCTAGAGGTCCGTCAAACAGACCAGTGTGGCTATCTCATCCAACCATTCTGAACTCCTGGCAATCCATGAAACAAGCAAGGAGTGTGTTTGGCTTCGCTCCGTCATTCAGCACATTTTGGCATCTACTGGCCTGAAGACTGGTGAACTTGAGCCTACTACCCTTTTTGAAGATAATGCAGCATGCGTAGCTCAACTTCAGAAAAGATACATAAAGAATGACAAGACGAAGCACATATCCCCCAAATTCTTCTGGACGCACAACCTTCAAGAGAAGGAACAAGTCAAAATACAACAAATTCAATCTTATAATAACTTAGCAGATTTGTTTACCAAAACACTGCGACGATATATTTTTGTAAAGCTTGTAAGAGGAATATGGATGAGGCAACTAAAAGACCTGCAAGCCTGAAGCTTGTATAGATCAGGGGGAGTAAAACTATAGGATTGTACTCTTTTTCCTTAGGATTAATGGTTTTTCCACTGGGTTTTCCACAACCAAGGTTTTAATGAGGCAAACCAAGTTTACTCTGGATCCAGCAGTATCCACCCCATTAGCTTATTGAATCCTGAAGTATTTCATAAGTGGATCCAAGGAAATGGATGAATAAGGGGGAGTGTTGTGAAACCCTTACTATTCACCATTATGTCATGAGTTACACATGACCCTTGGGATCATGTAACTCATGACCCTTGAGTTATGTAACTCATGACCCTTGGGTTGCCCCTTATCCCTATATATATGGCCCTTGCCATATGATGAAATGAGAAGAAAAAATATAATATTCTACAATATCTAGTATCCCTTCAAACATTTATTTTCTTTTTCTCTCTCCCTCTACTCTTTTCTTTTCTCCCTCAACTCTTTTCTTCTCTCCCTCAACTCTAGGTCAAAGAATTTAACCCCAAGTTTTTCTCCAACCTACATTTTTTCTAAATTTTTCTCTCAACTCTAGGTCATTGATTTTTATTCCAAAATTTTTCCTCAACTCTAGGTCATTGACTTCTCTCATTTATTAGTAAGTCATCGAATTAATATATGTTTAATGTTTTAAACATGAATTTCACATATAAAAAGTTGAATTATGTGTTTAATGTAGAAAAATATTGAACATGGAACAACCGGGATCATCAAATGTTGTATACTCTCTTCCCGCCACGTCCGAAGAACACTTTGATGCATCGGAAAAATCGGGTTGTGACACAGAGGACTGTCACCTGTCTGGCAGTCCCGATCATAGATTAGGACTGCCAGAGAGGTGGCAGTCATTCACATATGTAGGACTGCCAGGGGCCTGACAGTCCTACATATGTTTTTTTGCGATTCTAAAATTTCGACAAAAAGTGCTAAAACGGAGGTCCAAACATCATTTTTTTGCGATTCTAAAATTTCGGAAGGCCGTCTAACAGTGAAACGGTTAATCTCAGGCTCCTCAAAAATATGCTCATTTTGTGATAAATCGGGCCTCGTTTCGAGCTCCCAGACAAAAGTTATGGCCCTCCAAAGTTTCAATTGACCATAAAATGCAGGAGAATGACCATTCTCCGTGTAAATTAACACGGAGAATGGCATTCTCCGTGTTTCTAACACGAAGAATGGACATTATCCGTCTTAATTTACACGGAGCATGGTCATTCCAGTGTTAAAACGCAGGAGAATGACCATTCTCCGTCTTAATTTACACGGAGAATTGCCATTCTCCATGTAATTTAGCACGGAGAATGGCCATTCTCCGTGTTAATTTACACGGAGAATGACCATTCTCCGTGCTAAATTACACGAAGAATGGCCATTCTTCGTATAAATTAAGACGGAGAATGGTCATTCTCCTGCGTTTTAACACTGGAATGGCATTCTCCGTGTTTTTAATACGGAGAATGGACATTCTCCGTCTTAATTTACACGGAGAATGGTCATTCCAGTGTTAAAACGCAGGAGAATGACCATTCTCCGTGCTGAATTACACGAAGAATGGCCATTCTCCGTGTAAATTAAGACGGAGAATGGTCATTCTTCTGCGTTTTAACACTGGAATGACCATTCTCCGTGCTAAATTATACGGAGAATGGTCATTTATATAACAGCAAGTTTCAATTAGGACTGTCAGCACCCTGGCAGTCCTCCTCTTGTGTAGGACTGCCAGGGGTGTGACAGTCCTAATTGAAACTCTCTGTGATAGAGAGTTTCAAAACTCTTATCACAGAGACTTACAAATAGGACTGCCACCCTCCTGGCAGTCCTACATTAAATTAGGACTGTCAGGGTGCTGGCAGTCCTAACTCAAACTTGCTGTTGCAGCAAGTTTCAGTTAGGACTGTCAGCACCCTGGCAGTCCTACTTTAGTGTAGGACTGCCATGGGGCTGGCAGTCCTACTTATCATACTCTGTGAAAGAGTTTTCAGTTGAGGAGCTCCTCACAGAGTTTGATAAGTAGGGCTGCCACCCCCCAGGCAGTCCTATACTGAAGTAGGACTGCCAGGGTGCTGGCAGTCCTAACTCAAAATTGCTGTTGCAGCAAGTTTCAGTCAGGACTGTCAGCACCCTGGCAGCCCTACTTTAGTGTAGGACTGCCAAGTGGGTGGCAGTCCTGATACTGATACTATGTACATAAAAAATAATAATTCATCACAAGTACATAAACAACAATAATTCATCACAACTACATAAATATTCCACATCCAACTTAAGATTAATCACAATAATTCATCACAATAATCCAACTACAATAATTCATCACAACTACAATAATTCATCACAACTACTTAAGTTTCAAACATTCCACATCCAAATAAAGTTTCAAACAAGTACATAACTATTCCACATCCAACTTAAGTTTGAAACAATAAATATATCCAGATCCAACTATATATCATGCCGGGCCTTTGAACGAGACTCCCTATTGTTCATGAAGGGAAAGTCGACCACGTCGTCGATACGATCAAGTTTGTTGGCGACCGCGACACTAGTGTCACTTTGGCAACCTCTCCGAGCTTCGGGCGCCAGTTTGAAAATTGTTATCGGACGCTCGAGAGGACGTCCCGCACGTTCCTTCCGCTTTGACGCGGTGGGCCGTATTCTTTTGTTAGCGGCCGGTGGACTGCATGACAATATACAGTTATTAAATAATAGAAACACAAATATGACATGCAGTTACACCCCGCATATGAGCATCATGCAGTTACCTACCCCCATATGTCATTAAAGTAGGACTGCCAGGCATGTGGCAGTCCTAATGTAAATCAGGACTGCCATAGTCCTGGCAGTCCTCTTTCACAAGAGGACTGTCACATGCCTGGCAGTCCTACTGTTATGAGACCCGAACTGCCAAAAACGAGATGCTAGTTTGTCGTGTTATAGGGTTAGGGTTTCAACATAAAATGTGGGTTTTTTGTGTTCGAAAATTAGGGAAGAGAACTATAAAGAGATTCTAAACCTATTTTATCAAAACTTTTTCAAGAATTAAAAAATATTCTAGGGTTTCGAATAGAATGTACAAAATTTTTGAATAAATTATGGAAGAACGTACCTGGATTCCGGTTGCTTTGACTTGCGTGTCATCTCTTCGAAACTACGAAGGTTGTGGAAGAAATCTTGGTGGAGGAATTGGGAGTGGAGTGGTGGAGAAGAAGAAATTAGGGTTTTAGGATAGGGAGAGGAAGAGAGCTCTTTTTTCTTCTTGAGGAGAGAGAGTGTAAAATGAAAATGAAAGTGAAATGAAGGGTTTGGGGGGTTGGGCTGCCCCTAGCAAATTTTGGGTGCCCCTAGAAAATTCTTCACCTTCTTGGGCTGCCCCCAAGTAAGTGATGCCCCCAAGCAATTTTGGTAGTGCCCTTAGAAAAAAACCTATTTTTTTATGTTATTGACACTCATAAAATGTCATTCTGCACTACTCTTTGATTTTCTTTCATTCTAATTTCAAATATATCCATGCATTAAGTATGACATTAATTTGTGCATGCATGGAGAGAGGAGTGTGATGACATTTTATGAGTACCAATAGTGTTAATATATGGAAAAATTTGAAATTTGAATGTTAGAAAATTAAAGATGAGTGTCGGATGATATTTTAGGAGTGTCAATAACGACTTTTTTTTCTTATTTTTTTCAATATAGTAGGGATTATCTAAAAGTTTTTACACTTCATTGTTATTAATGTACACCTAAAGTTATAAATTATACTTTTAACTTGATTATGATTGCAAGGAATGGCATTTGATCTATGAAATATAATTGTAATCATAATGAAAAAAAATTGTATTGTAATTTAGTTTGTAATATAATATAATCACAATTACACTATTATGTTTGGTTAAAACTTGCAACCAAACAATATAAATCTAGTATCAATTACAATCAAATATTTGCTTTAACATGTAATATAATATTAATTACATTAAAAAATATATACATAATCAACAAAATAAATATAACCTCTAAGAGGATGACGAGCTCGAAGATCTCAAAGTTGGAAGTGACAAAGAATACTTGCACCAAGAACTTCACCGTCGAGCGGCAAACCACGTGACTACAGTCCTTGTCACCCCTCTCGAAATTCGGACTTTCCGATGTAGAGGTATCATATAACCATTACAACGCATCAAAGCATACATAAAAAATTATTATAATCTCACTAAGATCCAAGCTTTTGGTTACATCGGAGAGGAGAAACCGGTGGAAGAAGAGACTTATGATATAGAGGAGTCAGTAGTGGACAGACAGGTCTAAAGGGATTTGTATGATCGGACGACGGTGGTGAGATCGGAGAACGAGTCAAAGGGGACGAGGAGGAGGATGATGAAGGAGTGGGAGTCGAAGAGGGGACGAAGGGCCTCGCCGTCAGGGGGTGGGGGGTGAGTGGAAGAGTCTAATAACGCTTCCATGGAGATTTAGTTGATGGATGTTTTTCGATTAAAATGAGTTAAATGGAAACTTGTTTTGAATTAATGTAGACGAGCTATAACTATATAATGAGAGTTCTACAAACAAATATCTACAACTTTATAGATTACGTAAAAGTGAGAGGATGGAATCTTGATCAGCATGTGTAGCCTCCCTTCCCGAAAATTTTCAAAATACATTTTTATTATTTATTTGATTTAAATAGTAATTTTAGAATTTTTATAAATAATTATTTAGTTAATTGTTACGGTGGATGATTTTAGCCATGATTGAGTTTTGAAGTACCAGATGACTAGGAATTATGGCACGTATGGTGCAGTAGCGTGCTTTGACCAGTGTATTAGCCCTGGTAAGGAATATTGAGCCATAGTGATGTCCTAGCTAGGAAAACCAGGCCAAGTTGCGACATGACCATTATAAATAGTTAATTATTTATTATTAATATTATTTGACGTCTAGGTGACCCGGTCGTACCAAAGTAGTCAAACTAAACCCGAACTGAGCCCAAGCCCTTGTAGTCATGCAGTACGTCCAATGACATTCGCGTTGATACATTTTTGGTATGAGGGTGTCATATTTCGTTACAATGGTTTAATGAATATTTCCTAAGTATTCGTAATTTAAATATTATAAATATTATTATTAGTGTGATCCAGTGACCATTGTATAAAGTAGGTCCTTGTATATTTTGAAATTATTAGATTGTACAAAATGGTATATACACCATTATGGATTTATTGAATTACGTTATTTTTATTATTATTGATATTATTATTATTTTTATTATCAATATAATTGAGGTTATTAATATATAACATTATTTTATTGTTGCTGGTTAAATTATTTTGGCAAATAAATGTTATACACATATGCCTAATTATATAAATAGGCTCTACATAGGAATATATATGCTATTGGATTTTAATTAGAATTCTATAGAGTATAATATATAAATAGATATGAATATATATACATGAATATATATAGTGTATATCATATATAGTGTATTTTATGGAGTATATTATATTTTTTTTTATGGAGTATATTATATATATATATATATATATATATATATGATATGTGTATATTTATGTATATATAAATATACAAAAGTATACGTGGGTATATACATAGATATATATGTATATATGTACATATATATGTATGGTGAAATGAATAAAGGAAATAAAAAAAAGAAATAGCTATACTATAATAGCTATACTATAATACATATTCTTAGGTAACACTGAGGATGATGAGCTATACTATAATAGCTATTATGACCCGGTTCTCTACCCTCCGACAGTACCAGAGCCGTCTTTGGAGGACGTTGATCCAGGGACTACAGAACCAGATGTTTAGATAGTCTTTCCTTTCTGTATTTTCTTCTTTATTTGGAGTTTGTAGTTTTATTTCAGCATTTCCTTTCCAGTTGTACTTCTGAATATTTGTTAAACAAAGTTTCAATTTTCGAATATAGCAGTGTGACAAATGTAATTGTGTTGTTGTGAATACCTGCAATGGAACAGCTTACTGCCGTCGTCTCATCACGGTACAGGCTGGGCATGGTCCGGTTCGGCCCATTAACTTGGGATTGGGTCGTGACATGTTTTCGGTGGTGGCCCATGCAGGTCCACAACAACAACAACTTAGGAAAACCTATCTAGAAGCAACTAGAACACTAGAACATCAATTTGTCACGACATAGGACCGAAATATTTTATTATTAAATATTTTTGATTGATATAGACTGGTAGGCTACCTTGCTTATGTATTGCCACCTATACTTTCCAGAATATGACCAAGGAAACGACCACCCCTGCTGGTGATGCGGTGCCATCCCCCGATCGCACCCCATCTTCCCCAGTACGACTAGAACCCCCATCCTTGTAGTTGACCGATCGGCCCCATGAATCACCAGCACCTGGCGCCACTTCTAGAACTGCAGATCAAGCAGCGGACCCTACCTTTTCTCGGGCTGAGGTGCAGGTCACTGCAGCAGTAGCTGCTCAAGCTGTGGCCTCAGTACCCGATAACTCCTCCGACCTCGCAAGCTTGCTACGAGGTGTACTTGAAGGTCAGAAAGCCCAAGTTGAAGCTCAGAAAGCTCAAGCAGAAGCCCATCGCGAGCAAAATGCGATCATGAGGGAAGGCATGGAGAATGCCCATAAACTGGCGATGGCTGCTTTCGAGAGTAGAGAAGCGCCTCAATTGGAACCAAGACCGGCTAAGGTAAGCATAGTTCTAGAGTTAGTTTATGCAACTTTAAGAGCCATTCAATCTGATAGGAGATATTATGATGTTTGAAGGTCGGTGACATAGAGAGTTTTAAGAAGCAAGGCCCTCGACCTTTCAAAGGAACCGAGGGTATCATCTACGTCGATGAATGGCTAGATAGCATGGAGCGTCTCTTGAGCGTCGCTCGACTTCCGGAGGACCTCAAGACGGAAGCTGTAGGACTCCAACTACAGGATGTGGCGAGCATCTGGTATCGGAATGAACCCCGACTCCAGGACAAGCAGCTCGACTGGGACACTTTTAAGAACCTGTTCCGCAGGAAGTTCTTCCCGACATCGGAGATGCGGGACATGTAGAGGCAATTCCAAGACTTGAAGCAGGAAAGCATGACGGTCAGCGAGTATGCGGCAGAGTTCGGTCGACTAAGCCGCTTTGCCCAGAACCTGGTAGCTGACCCCAAGGATCGTGCTGAGCGATTCAGGTATGGCTTACGAGAAGAGATTCGCACCCCTGTGATCGCAGGTGGTGCGAAGACCTATGAGAGGATCCTGATCCGAGCTCAAGATATGGAGAAGTGCCAGCCTTCTCAATCCAAGAGGGAGTACCCTGGGAATAGCAACTACCAGGGTAACCAGAAGAAGCCCCATGTCAGCAATTTCAACAACAACAGGCCCTAACACCACCAGCAGCACCATCAAGCAAGGAACCACGATAAGTCACCTCAGAAGCAGATTCCTGTCTGCGACTACTGCAAGAGACCATGGCACCAGGCGAATATCTGCAGGAAGAGACTAGGGCACTGCCTAGTTTGGGGGTCTGCCACCCACCAAGTGAGGGACTGCCCCGTATCCCAATTTAGGAGCGGAGGAGCACAGAAGAAGGCTCCCCTACCTACTTAGCAGCAACAGTTCGGACAACACCAACAGAAGACCGGGCGAGCTTATGCCCTAGCAGCTGATGAGCAGGAGCCAGAGTAGGAACCCACCCCAGATGTTATCACAGGTTCCATTTACGTGTTTTCACATCCTGCTCTAGCATTATTTGATTCGGGTGCATCACATAGTTTTATTTCATCCAAGTTTATATCTGCACACCACATAGATTCGGGACTTAGCAAGGTGATTAGTAGGGTTATAACCGGTGGTGGACCTATACCCATCACTGAGGCTTGTAATTGTCCCATAACCATATCTGGTCACCAGTTTTCAACACCTTTACTAGTGATGCCCCTGCCCAACTATGATATAGTCCTAGGGATGGACTGGTTAAGTGAACAACATGCGCTGATAGATTGTCACCGAGGATGTGTAATCTTCAGCCCACCAGGAGAATCGGAGTTTGTAATCTCTCGGGCTCCGGAAGATATGAAGAGTATTTCCTACTCCTCTATCACTGAAGAACCCAGGCCTCCTCACCCTATTATTGCGGAATTTATGGACGTCTTTCCAGATAGTCTTCCAGGATTACCGTCGGATCGAGGTGTGGAATTCACCATCGATCTAGTACCTGGCTCTTCCCCTATTTCTCGGGGATGCTACCGAGTCAACCCTAAGGAGGCTAAGGAGATGAAAGATCAGATCGACGAGCTGAAGTCGCAAGGATTCATCAGAGACGGAGCTTCACCCTGGGGAGCACCAGTATTGTTCGTGCCCAAGAAGGATGGAACTGTGAGGATGTGCATAGACTACCGGGCGCTGAACAACATCACCATCAAGAATAAGTACCCCCTGCCCCGGATCGATGACCTGTTCGATCAACTGAGTGGAGCCAAGGTATTTTCAAAGATAGATCTCAGATCAGGCTACCATCAAATCAAGGTCAGGAATGAGGATATTCCCAAGACGGCGTTCAACACCAAGTATGGACAGTTTAAATTCTTGGTCATACCGTTTGGACTGACAAATGCTCCTGCGGTATTTATGAACCTCATGAACAAGGTTTTCCATGAATATCTGGATCAGTTTGTTGTTGTCTTTATCGACGACATACTGATCTACTCGAAGACAGAGGAAGAGCATGAAGAGCATTTGAGAAAAGTGCTGAGTACCTTGAGGAAGGAGAAGCTCTATGGTAAGCTATCCAAATGTGAATTATTTTTAGACAAGGTGGAATTTTGGGGCCATGTTGTCACAGGAAAAGGAATTTCAGTGGATCCAAAGAAGATAGCTGCTATCGAGAAGTGGACTGCACCAAGCTCGGTTGCAGAGATCAGAAGCTTTTTGGGACTGGCTGGCTACTACCGAAAGTTCGTGAAGGATTTCTCCAAGATTGCGGAGCCAATGACGAAGCTTACCAGGAAGAATGAAGAGTTCATATGGTCTGAAGCGTGCCAGTCAGCTTTTGAGGAACTGAAGAAGAAGCTCACTACTGCACCGATACTTGCGCTACCCGCAGGTACTAGCGGTTTCTCAACCTATAGTGATGCTTCCGGAAAAGGACTGGGCTGTGTTCTTCAACAACACGGGAAAGTGATTGCCTATGCATCTAGACAATTGCGGACTCATGAGAAGAACTACCCCACACATGACTTGGAGCTAGCAGCGGTGATATTTGCTTTGAAGCTATGGAAGCACTACCTGTATGGAGAGAGAGTGGAAATATTTACAGACCACAAAAGTCTGAAATATGTTTCACTCAGAAGGAGCTGAACATGTGACAAAGACGATGGCTGGAGCTAATGAAGGATTTTGATATCAACCTGCAGTACCACCCGGGTAAGGCTAATGTTGTTGTAGATGCACTTAGTCGTTACCCAATGGCGATGTTCTTGACCAAGGAGCGTCATTTACTGGAAGACATGGAGAAGCTTGGACTGGAAATTGTACTGCCCGAGGAGGAAATAAAGAAGCTTGGAAGAGAAGCCATCGTACCAGGAGCTGAACCATCATTGATGCAGTTGCAAGTGCGTTCGAGTCTTATGGACAAGATCAAGGAGACACAATTTCAAGACGAGACGCTTTGCAAACTCAGAGACCAAGTGCTGGCAGGAACACTTGAAGGATTCTCAATCGCCAGCGACGGAGCATTGAAGAATGGTACGAGGCTGTGCGTACCAACTGGCGAACTGAGGAACGCGATGATGCAAGAAGCGCACCAGTCGCAGTATTCTATACACCCTGGAGCCAACAAGATGTACCGGGATATGCGGACTATAGTATGGTGGTACGGAATGAAGAAGGACGTATCCAGGTATGTGGCAAGATGTTTAATTTGTCAGCAAGTTAAAGCCAGCAGGCAGAGACCAGCAGGATTATTGCAGCCGCTCGACATTCCGGAGTGGAAATAGGAGCACATCACGATGGATTTTGTATCGGGACTGCCTCGATCCCAAGGAGGGAAGGATGCCATCTGGGTTATAGTGGACCGACTGACAAAGTCAGCTCACTTTATCCCCTTCAAGGTTGGTTTATCCATCGAGAAGTTGGCAGCACTGTACATGCGGCACATCTACCGGATTCATGGAGTTCCGTTAAGTATTGTATCTGACAGAGATACCAGATTTATATCTCATTTTTGGAAGAGTTTGCATGACAGCTTGGGGACCCAACTGAAGTTCAGCACCGCCTACCACCCTCAGACTGACGGGCAATCGGAGAGAACAATCCAGACGCTAGAAGATATGCTGAGATCCTGCGTCCTGGAATTTGGAGGGTCTTGGGAAGACCACTTGCACTTGGTAGAGTTCTCTTACAACAACAGCTACCAAGCTAGCATCGGGATGACACCGTTCGAGGCACTCTATGGACGTCGTTGCCGCACCCCTCTTGCCTGGGATGACGTCGGAGAACGAGTGTTGCTTGGACCTGAGATGGTAACCGAAGCAGCAGAGAAGGTGAGAATGATTAGACATAAGCTCCGGATAGCCCAAGACAGACAGAAGCATTGGGCCGATTGCAGCAGACGTCCTTTGGAGTTTGAAGCAGGCGACAGTGTATTTGTGAAGATCTCGCCTACCAGAGGAACAATTCGCTTCGGCATAGCAGGAAAGTTAAGCCCCAGGTATATTGGTCCATTTGAGATACTTAGCAGGATTGGAGAAGTGGCTTATCGGGTGGCTCTACCCCCAAGTCTCGAAGGCGTCCACAACGTGTTCCACGTCTCGCAGCTGAGACGCTACATCCCAGACCCGAGCCATATCGTGGACCATTCAGAGCTGGAGATTGGACCCAGCCTCACAGTGCCGGAGAAACCAGTGACAATTTTGGACCGAGGCGAGAAGAGGACCAGGAACACCGTGACGCCAATAGTCAGAGTGATGTGGCGTCACAACTCACCAGGCGAGTCGACCTGGGAGCGAGAAGACCAGATGCGGGAGCAGTACCCGTACCTGTTTGAGACTTGAGGTAATCCCTAACCTTACTTTAAATTTCGAGGACGAAATTTTTCTAAGGAGGAAAGATTGTGAAACCCATATCCCGTGTTTAATCATTTAATAATTTTTTTGTGTTATTAATTAGCATTTTCTAAAATTATTGTTATTAAATATTACTATTAAATATTTTTGGATGGAAAAGGATTTCAAAAATAAATATAACAACATGGATTTTTGTTTTTCGGACCCAGACCCAGACCCGAGTCCGAGCCCAGACCCAGGCCCGAGCCCTATTTCCTTTTCAATCTGGTTTTGACTCGATTATAAAAAAAAAAAATTGGGCTGGTCCCGAAGGACCAGCACCCACTCCCCATGACTTGGTTTCCATCTACCTATTCTCTCTCCCCCATCCCCTCTCTACCACACGTTACTCCAACGTAAACTCCCCACTTCCCTCTAATAAACCCCCACTTCTTCCACTCTCCCCACTACACAGAAAGAGAAATAAACTCTCTCATCTCTCCACAGCTTCTCTCAACCTCCCTCCTCTCTGTTCTCAAAACCCCCTCTCATCTCCTTCATCTAATCTCTCCAAACCCCCTCCACCAGAAACCCATTTCCCCCGACCCCGACCGACGGAAGCCCCGCCCGGCCAACTTCCGCCGGCGACCAGCCCCCGTGCGCGAGCCCCTCTCCCGCGGGTCCAGCGCCCTTCAGTCCGGCCGACCACGTCGGAGCCCCCGCCGTTCTCGTCCACCTCCTCCGCGTGCTCCCCGCGCGCCCTCGCCGACCCGATCTTGGCCGCGCCACCTCTGGCCGCCGACCACCCGCTCGCCCGCGCCCATTTCCAGCGCGCCACTCCCGCGCCTAGGGCTGTCGACCGCCGACCCCGTCGTCGCCCCCTCTCCCGCGGGTCCAGCGCTCTCCGGCGCACCCCCTTTGTCCGCGCCACCCTCCGGCGAGCTCGACCAGCGCCGAGCTTCTCTCGCACGCGGTCCCTGCTGTCCAGATCCGCCCTCCACGTGCAGCCCTGCTCCGGCGCACCCCAGTGCGCCCCTTTCCGTCGGCTCTCCGACGACTGTTCCCCTTTACGCTGCCGACAGCGTCGCTGTCCGCCGACAGCGCTGCTCTTCGCAGCGCCTCTTTTCTGGCCAGCGTGCCCTAGCTTTGGAATTCCAGCGTTCGTCGTCAACGTCGCTGCTGGATTATTATTTTTCTTTCTATTATCATCTGAGAGCTCTAGCCGAGCATCCCGAGGTATAATTTCTCTGCCCCGTTGCGTTTATGTTGGGTAGTCGATGATGATAACGGTCCCCGGTTTCCCTTCGGAAATCCGGTTAGCTACGCTGTAGTTCGGTTAGCTTCGTTAGCATTTTTGTGATATTTGTCTGCTGAGATGTTTATGCTGTTGGATGATTTCGGATTTCCCGAATATTTCGGGAAGGTTCTGTTGGTTGGAAAATTATTTCTGTGGTTATATTCTCGGTATAAAAATGGGTTATTCTTTGGTTGGAACAATTGCAGGATTTTGTTGGCGCATTTTCCAGTTTTGGGTTGTCCCAAATTAGAGGAAATGCTGCCCAAATTTTTACAAAAACTCTATTTATTTGGATTTCAAATTGGTTTTCGAAAAATGAATTCAAAACTGATTTTCGGGCGACGACCGTACCGGTCTGTGGGCCCTAGCGAAATGCAAACGCACCGGTTCGACCGGGCGTTGAGGTATTAGCTAGATGTGACGATGGACCGAGTCTGAGACTCCAAACTTTTAATTTAAATTATTTTATTTAATGTTTAAGTTATTTATTATAGATAATTATTTTTACTGCACATTTAATTAGGAACTAAACATTTCCCTCTTATTTTATGTAAAAGAATTATAAAGGACATAAGCCCATAACTCTAGGATGATTAGCTGTGCCCCTGTATTGCATAGTGTAGGTTTTACTTTCTTTTCTGGGTGGTTGATGTTGATTCTTTTGGGTGGTTGGATTGGATGTGTAACCGTAGTTAGAACGTATTCATTTCTCGTTTATAATTAACTAAGAATTAATTAAATGGATAAAATATTAGTAAGATAACTAGTTCATGATTTGTCACTGTAAGAAACTATATTTTATAGATATATTACAAAAGTACAAAGTTTTCCAAAGATAATTGGTTCTTACTATTTTTCCAAATAATCAAATTAACCGGTTTAATCAACGCACGTAGTTTGCGACGTAAACGTTAGCTGTAGCTTAATAACAACTTAAAACCTGACTAGGACTTACTACTAGAGATTACAACTAGCACACTTAGCCTGGTTTTACAATGGATCTAAGTCGAGTTCTCAACTGTAGGAACTCGAAGACATACCTGACGTCCTTCCTCGGTATCGACTCGTCTTTCCAGTCATCTAATACAAGGCAAGTTTCGGATTATGTATTCCTGTATTTTACTTAGTAAAGTTAAGCTGCATGTTAAACCACACTGCTGACACGGAACTCTATCTTAGGTTCAACTACTGATTGATACTGTACTGAATGTAAGACTGGGGAAATAGTGTAGGCATTTATGACCAAAGCCCCTATGACATAACTGTGTTAGCTTACCCCTCTTACACACGGAGATAAGCCATATCGTATCGCTAGGATACTACTGTTCAAACCCAAGCCGGTCATAGACGTTTGCATATTCAAAACACACAGAACTGTTTTAAACTGCTGAAAATCATTGTTTCAAACTGTTTATCCTGCACTTTCCAATTACTATTTAAATTATGTGATGCATATTTCGTTCTTGCTCCCTCCTGACTGGAGACAACATTTTAGGTAACACTGAGGATGATGAGCTATACTATAATAGCTATTATGACCCGGTTCTCTACCCTCCGACGGTACCGGAGCCGTCTCTGAAGGATGCTGATCCAGGGACTACAGAACCAGATGTTTAGATAGTCTTTCCTTTCTGCATTTTCTTCTTTATTTGGAGTTTGTAGTTTTATTTCAGCATTTCCTTTCCAGTTGTACTTCTAAATATTTGTTAAACAAAGTTTCAATTTTCGAATATAGCAGTGTGACAAATGTACTTGTGTTGTTGTGAATACCTGCAATGGAACAGCTTAATGCCGCCGTCTCATCACGGTGCAGGCTGGGCATGGTCCGGTTCGACCCATTAACTTGGGATCGGGTCGTGACAGTATATACATAGATATATATGTATATATGTATACATATATATGTATGGTGAAATGAATAAAGGAAATAAAAAAAGAAATAGAAAACAAACAATTGTGCTGGAAGCCAGGCCGAGCCCGACCCAGCTTTCCTCCAGCCCGGCCTAGCAAACGAGTTCCCCAACAGTGGCCCATACGAAATTCCCCCTCCCCCCCACGCGTAAGACCCAGCGGAACCGAGCGGCCTGCACAGTATAAGAGAGAGATCGAGAGAGGAGTTCGTGCAAACCTAAAACCTTAAACGCAACCTTCCTTCCAGCCGTGGGCGACCCCAACCCACAGCCGTAGACGGCCGTCGACCGACGGCGAAGTCGCGGCAGGGTCGCGCGCACAGTGCACTAGAGAGGAACACGACAGCCACACGTCAACGAGGTACCGACTTCATTGCTATGTTTCTTTGCGTACGCTTCATCGTTTTCAAATTCGTAAATTAGTATGGAAACTCAATATAACCCTCTTTCTGATCCATAAATTAGTTTACGAAGATGCGTAATGTATTTGTCGAGAAGTCGAGTCAACTTCGACGAAAAACTGTTTCTTAACAGTTCGTAAAACAGTCCCAAACACCCAACTTCACATTGAATTTCCTACCAACCTACCCTTCGAATCAGGAAACTTTCTAAACAGAAGTTAAACCCAACATATAGGGCTAGAAAATTTCAGTAGGAAGTTTGTAGAAGTTTGCTTTATACAGAGAAATAAACACATATAAACTTCGTCAAAAACCTGTTTTTGAAAACTTGAAAAACCATCCGCACGACGTGCGTCCCGCCATTCCGGGCGACGTGGTCGTGTACCGTAAGCATCGATAGGTACGTAACAGCTTCGCGGTCGTGTGGGCTTTGACGGAATTCAAATTGGTCGCGTGTGCGCGACGAATTTGATGCGTATCCGTCGAAATTCACCGTATCATGCACTTTGCAAATTCTTCAATTACTTTATGCACGCTCATCAAATCGAGACGAAACTTACGCCAACAGAACTGTATCATTTTTCTGGTCCTGCATGCTAAGTTTGGTCCAATTCTGAGACAGTTGAATCGTACGTCATTTTGCGGGCCCCACGGTCCCACTCGACGGGCGATTTTGTGCACAGCCCGCCGGAATCCAAGTCTGAACATACGGTTGGGTTCGTATTGAAAAACCGGATCCGTAGACATATAGTTTGATGACTTTTGAGACCGTTGACTCTGGCACGCTTTTCGGTGCAAAACGGGTCCAACGGCGGACATCGTTTATATCCGAAATTACCGTTTTGCCCCTATGTCCAGAATTGGACTTAAAGACAGGCAATCCTAGCTAATTTGACTATTTTGAGAATGTTGGTACTATTTATTTCAGCATCCGGAGACTTCTGCATGTGTTGATTGATTGTGGCTCGTTGAGTGGTATATTATTATTGGTTTCTCCAGCTAAGGACCTCAGGCAAGTGCACTTTCTGATTGCTTTCTGATTCATAGTAGTTTTTTTATTTCATGTCTATACATATATCTTACTGCTTGTTGACACGCTCGTCACACGGAGTAGTCGGGAGGGAAAATATCTTAGTAAACATGTGGACTACCCAGAACTATCCCATTGTCTCTCGTGAATGCTAGCCGCTGCGCACGACACGTGCAGTGTGCCTGATTTACCCCCTAGCCGTCCACATGTCGAAATGGATATTTCATACCACCTAGATAGATATCTTTTATTAGTTTTTCCTTGTTTACTTCTCTACCGTGCTATGTCATCAGTTTTCTTACTAGCTTTCATATTCCATATGCTATTTTCATGTCTTGTTAATTCTATTATGTTTTTGTTTTGTCGTCGATTTGTGTACTTGTTCCATTCCTGACTGGAAACCAACAATTTTCAGGTTTAGCCGCGATCACTGTTAGCAATGGGAAGGCTTGGGTATGCTGAGGCCAACCTAGAAATAGAAAGCAATTGTATCATTTTCTTTAATTGTAAAACTTTGTATTTCCTTTAAATATAAATGTTGTAACTGTTGTAATAAATTAAAAATGTGAATGAGCAGCAAGTGTGATATTTGAGCATTTATTTCTTGCGGGCTTGACAGCGTTCTACCGTCGACTCTGCGGCGTAGGCTGGCTTGGACACGTCTCGTATCAGAAAAGCGGGTGCGGGTCGTGACAACATGCCATCACTACGTTCCCTTGACGATTTGGACCGATACGGCTTCTTGACGACATAAAATTTTCTCAAATGCTTCCGAACTCCTCGCTAATGATCACAAAACAAAAGAAAATACTCTATTATGCTCTTCTTCAAGTTCACTCTTAGGGAAGTACTATCTTGAGTGACTATATGTTCCTTAGGTTCTTTCTCCCAAGACCACTAGGTCCTCCATTCAGCCCATGAACGGGCTATTTACATATTTTCAAGAAAAATACCTTTCAAACGGCTAAAAAATAGTTTTATAGCCTTACGAGGAGCTACAACACCACATGCTTTCCAATGTTATCTAGCGGTTGAACCGTTGATAGTGAGAAAGTAGCCACATTTTCCTACACTTCTACAGAAAAAGAGGATACTATGGCTTATTTATCTTGTCCACTTCAAGGAAAACAAAACTACGATGGGCTTGGTGGTAGGGTGTCAACAACTCACCAGAAACATGGGTTATTGTACCTTACACTCAACTGTTTAGTCGATTTGCAGCTCAGCATAGCTGAACGGTGCAACGATACTACATGTGCAGCAATACAATAGTGTGGAAGTGTCCAGCAGCGACGCAAAAATGCCCAATAGTGCAGGGACATCAAAGTGTCTAACAACTTAGCAACGCGGAAGCGCCATCGTGTAGAAATGAGCAGTGATTACCATGTCAAACTAATAAACTTATTTTAATTTGTCAAGTTTATTTGTCTTGTCTGACTTGGACTTTATATCTGCAAACATGCATACATTTCCAAGTATGAACAAGATACCCTTTAATGTTTTCGATAATCAGTCAAGGTACTATTTAAAAAAAATTATTTGTCTCGAAACTAGAATTGCAACTCCAGACTTTGCAATTAGAGAAATGTTCATGGATAGCGTATTTGTACTTGCACAAAGAGAACCATCATTTGTATAGTTTATATGGTGTATTTGCATGTGATAGTGGTCTTGCACACGCAGGAAAATGGCTATGGCATGGACTTGAAGTGTCATTTCACGGTCTGGTTGATCTAGTTGATTTCGCAAAACTTGACTGCAACGCTCTGTCGGCCAGAACGATTTCATCTCGAGTGCAGTTGGAATTGCATTGAAGAAGGCTTTGTTTTTGTCGTATTTGTAAATTTGTGTACAAAATTTGAAATTGGTTGACGGTAAGAATACACTGTCCAACCCATTATGAAAAGGCCCACCAAACTAAATGAACCAAACTGCGGTTCGGGTTGATTCGGTTGTATAAAAGTTTGTTCCGATTTGGTTCGGAAGAATTCGGTTCGACTGAGGATTTAGGTCAAACATAGCTGAAGCTGAAGTTGAAGCTGCCGTCAGAAGGTTGAAAGCAGCGACAAGAGATGGATCTCAAGCATCTATTTGTCACGGATTTAATTTTTTGTCTACAGTTCGATTCGTGCGACGCACAAGCTTCCTACTCGAAGATCCGTGTCAGCCTTTTCCAAATACTTAGTTAGATTGTCAAGGTGAAAATGAGAACAATGTATAGCAAGAGAGAGAGAGAGAGAGAGAGATTGGAAGATTGTGAATTTCACTGTAGTAATAGAGTTTACAATTTCTTGGGTGGTAAAGAACAAACGAGTCTCTCTCCTCAAAGGGCTTACATGAACTTTGTGGAACCAACAAATTTCATGAATTATTCTAAAGAGTATTCTCTGATCTAGATATTTTCAAGGAAGACTCTTGAACATCTAGAAAGCAATAGAGACTTCATGAATCTTCGAGAAGACTCCGCCTTCCACCAGATTCTCGAAGCCTCCAGTAAAACTCCGGTCCGTAGAGAGTTATACAGATCTGTTTCGGTGGGACGAAAAATATTTACGTGACATGTTGCGGCTTTGAAGCCACAAGACAAGTATGTGTTTGCTTCTTGTATTTGGCAGTGTGGCCATTAGAGCCGAGCAACGTACGACAGCGGAGTCCCCATTAAACTTACCCGTAGAGTGAGTAATGCACTTGGCAAAGGAAAAGGTTATTTTGCTGCAGGCAGGTTGGTCCATCCGCCGCGTGGCCGCACCCCATTGGGACCCCCTGTATACACGGGTTCCACGCTAGTTGACCTGCCAATGGTACCGGACAGACTAGCTCGCAGGCAGGCAACTTAGCAGCTTTCCTTAGCAAAAGTCCCTTGCCACTGGCACTAGCAGTGGAGGAAATTAGTATTCTTAAAATTTCCAGTTTAACATTAGCCTCTTACCTGTGTAAAGCCTAAGCCAAAAAAAAAAGAGCCAAGCAAGTTGGGGGAATGCAGAGATCACACAAAAGCAAAAAAAGAAGAAGAAAGGGTTCATTGTTGATTTTTTGTGTGGACAATTAGCTCAACCTCTCAATGTATATCAATATATCTCAATGTGTGTCTCTACAAGCCATCCCAACCTCTCTTTATATAGGGAGAGAGAGGTTGGGAGTTACAAAGTGAAAAGTCACTTGGGAGTTACAAAGATGAAGAGTCACTTGGGAACATGAAGGATTACCATGAGTTACAATACTCCCCTTTGGCTCTTCACAAACTCTGCTTGTAAACACCTCTGAGCTTCTTCATCTGTCTGTAGCTTGCTGATTCAAATTTGTCTACCTACTTGTGCCTCGTCAAAAACCTTGCCAAAGAAAATCCAGTGGGAAAAACTTTGATCGAAGGACAAAAAGAGTACACACAGGTCAGTGTGATGGGGGTAAACTAACCATTGCAAAGGTGCCTCGTCAAAACCTTGTCAGGAAAAGCCCAGTAGAAAAAAACCGATGATCGAAGGACAAAAGAGTACACGATGGTTTAGAAGTATACAGAAGTATACAACTGGATACTCCCCCTGATCATAACAATCCTTAGTGAATAAGGGATTTGAACTGTGTCTCGTTAAAAAAAACCTTGCCAAAGAAAATCCAATGGGAAAAAATTTGGTCTAAGGGAAAAACAGTACAAAAGCATACCTCAAGATGCTCTCCATTTCACTCGCACTCGACAGGACACGGAATATACGCACAACAGGGCGTTTGGAGGCGCTCGTTGGGACGCTTTCCCTCACATGCACACAACAGGGTACAGGAAACATGTTTCACTTAGGCTAGCTCTGAAAGTTTCCTAAGTCCAATTGCTCTGACATGTTTCTGGAACGAGTGTTTCGGCAGTGACTTGGTGAACAAGTCTGTACGGTTATTCTCCGATCCAATGTGTTGTACTTCAATCTTCTGAAGTGCTTATTGTTCATATGTAAAGAACAACTTGGGCGATATGTGCTTGGTAGCATCCCATTTGATGTAACCATGTTTCGCTTGATCAATAACAACGGTATTATCCTCATAGACGACAACAGGTTCATCTGGGTCATATGGAAGATCACATATACTTCAAATATGGCCAATAACAGCTCGAAGCCATACACACTCTCTAGTCGCCTCATGGAGCGCGAGTAGCTCAGAGTGGTTCGTTGAAGTAGCCACTAAGGTCTGTTTGCGAGACCTCCAAGAAATTGCTGTGTTCCCAATGGTAAAGACATAACCAGATTGGGAACGTCCCTTGTGCGGATCAGATAAGTATCCCGCATCGGCGTAGCCAACAAGGGTCGTGTTGCTTCGAGTGCCAAGAGCATTGGACTCACTCAAAACCGTGTAGGGATAGAACAAGCCCAAGTCCGTAGTACCCTTAAGGTAGCAAAAAATGTCTTTTATGCCATTCCAATGGCGGCGTGTTGGTGCGGTGCTGTGTCGAGCTAGACAATTCACAGTAAACGAGATGTCCGGTCTAGTACATTGGGCCAAGTACAATAAAACGCCTATTGTACCCAGATAAGAGCACTCAGGACTCAATATCTCTTCGTCGTCCTCCTTTGGACGGAATGGGTCCTTAGTAATGTCTAGAGAGCGGACGATCATGGGAGTAGCGGACGGCTTAACGTCAAAATGACTAAAGCGTCTCAACACCTTTTGGGTGTAGTTCGCTTGATGGACAAGAATTCCATCTTTACGGTGCTCGATCTGCAGGCCGAGGCAAAACTGTTTCTTCCCAAAATCCTTCATCTCGAATTCTCTCTTCAGGATATCAACAGTTTCTGACAAGTCTTTTTCGGTTTCTATGAGATTCATGTCATCTACATAGACCACGATGATTGCGTATCCTGAAGTGGATTTCTTTATGAACACACATGGGCAAAGTTCGTTATTAATATATCCCAAACCGATCAAGTATTCGCTTAGACGGTTATACCACATTCACCCGGATTATTTCAATCCATATAGCGAACGCCTCAGTCTAATCGAGAACGCGTTCCGTGGTCGGGAACTACTTGATTCAGGCATCTTTAGTCCTTCAGGGACTCTCATGTATATCTCTGTGTCCAGATCCCCGTAGAGATAGGCTGTGACCACATCCATGAGATGCGTATTCAGTTTTTCGGAAACTACTAAACTGATTAAGTAGCATAACGTTATGACGTCCATTACGGGGGAATACGTCTCCTCGTAATCAATTCCAGGGCGTTGTGAGAAGCCTTGCACCATAAGGCGAGCCTTGTATCATACAATCTCATTATTCTTATTACGCTTCCTTAGAAAAAACCCATTTGTGACCAACTGGTTTAACATTGGGTGGTGTTGGAGCTACAGGTCCAAACACGCTTCTTTTCGCTAAGGAATCTAATTCAGCCTGGATTGCTTGTTTCTATTGTGGCCAGTCCATTCGTCGTTGACACTCAGCAACGCTGCGAGGTTCCATGTCATCATTGCTTATAATGTCAGTGGCCACTGAGTATATGAACACATCATCGATGACAGTTTCGTTTCGTTTCGCTTCAAAATATCGTCTAAGCTAGCATATTTGACGAATATTTCGAGGCTATCGACATGATTAGGAATAGGCATTTCATCTGGAACGCGCTCTTCTAATACATCGCCGTGATCCTTAATGATCTCATGTGGCAAAACACTTTTAACAAGATTTCTCCGCTTCCGTGACAGAACATCTTTGGAACCAACCGGTCTTCCCTTCTTTTTGGGAATAGCGGCGGACTGGACGGCCGATGGCAGCATCCTTTGCTCGACGGGTTCGACCGGAGCAACATGTTTCACAGGAACATGGCATCTCTCAGGGACGTCTATCCTTGCAGGCATATTTACAGCAGGTATAATTGATCTCGTGACTTTTGCAAGGTCGCTAAATGCGTATGGCATTTGATTTGTAATATCTTGCAGACCTAGAATCCTCTGCACTTCCTTATCACTACGTGCAGAGGGGGGATCATGATGAGCAAAAGCGGGCACATGCCACGCTAATTCAGGTCATTTCTCATCAACGTTAGCGTGCATTTCTTCCCCTAACGACAAAAAGATTGTCTCATCCAAGCCACAATCCGCGTGTCTCGCGGTAAAGAGATCGCCTGTCAAGGGCTCTAAATAGCGAATGATGGACGGAGAGTTATAACCGACATATATTTCCCGTCGCTTCTGAGGTCCAAATTTTGAACGCCTTATCGGCTCAATTGGAACATTGACTAGGCACCCAAACACACGTAAATATGAGATGTCAGACTCTGTAATACCTGTGATTCGTATTACGTATTTCTGGAATACGTGTACGTATTTATTCTTGCATTGCATGATTTTCTTGCTTAATTTCCTCCCTAGGCTTGGTTTATTCTTGGTTTGGGTTGATTTGGTTCGGTTTGGGATTGCTCTTGGTTCATCATGAACCAAGGGGTGAACCCCCTACCTACCACCACAACTTATATTTATTACCTATTCTTCTTCTCTCTCTTCATTAATCTCTTCTTCTTCTTCCATTACTTCCTTACCTACCAAGAGAGGGAGAAAGAGGTCTAGGCAAGTGCAACTTGCTTCCACAAGAGAACCCATTTTTATTGTTCTATTAGCTTCTCCCCATGTTTCTAAGACACTTTAGAACTTGTCATTTTCCATTTTGAAGCTTTAATTTTTTTAGATCTAGAAATTAGTTATTTTTGGATTTTGGTGGTTTTGATCTATCAAGCTTCTTTGTTTTCAAGTTTTGATGGTTCTATGTTGTAGAGAATTTTATTCTACCCAATTTTGACCTTTGGAAAGTTGGATTTGGACTTATTTTGACCAAGTTATGGACTTTTGAAGCTTTGGGTTCAACCATGGAGTTTCTGCTGATTTGGAGAAGACAGTGAGCAGTGCGCGAGCTTTTTAGCTTGCGTCACTGAGCTGTGCACGCTCTTTAGCGCAGCACAGTATGGACCCCATACGCTGCCTTTTGGAGGCGTATGACTCGCATACGCTCGCTTGCTTGACGAGGAGTCGTATGGACCCCATACGCTGCCTTTTGTAGGCGTATGACTCGCATACGCTCGTTTGCTTGACGAGGAGTCGTATGGACCCCATACGCAGCCTTTTGGAGGCATATGACTCGCATACGCTCGCTTGCTTGACGAGGAGTCGTATAGACCCCATATGCTGCCTTTTGGAGGCGTATGACTCGCATATGCTCGTTTGCTTGACGAGGAGTCGTATTGAGTACATACGCTGCCTTTTGGAAGCGTATGACTTGCGTACGCTGGCCTGAGCGTAGCTCGACCTGAGCGTAGCTTGACGTGAGCGTAGCCTGACTTGAGCGTAGCCTGACCTGAGCGTATGACTCTTGCACTGAGCGTATGGCCTTTGGCTGACTTGGTCTTATGTCAGCGTGTCAGATTTGGTTTTATTTTCCTTAATCTTGGCTCTTCTATAGCCCTGTATATTGATATTTTATTAGATATTTTACGCCCATTTTATATCCTTACGCCTTTTGTCAAGAACTTGATAATCACGAATTTATGTAATATGTTTGGAATTGATAACTGAGCCTGACACGATAGTGACCCGTAGTGGTGCACTCCCGACATGAGTAACCTGACATGACCTGATAGTGGCCCGTCGTGGCGCACTCCTGACTAGTACACTTGACCTGATAACCTGACATGTTATATCTTGATAAGCTGTTGCGACGACTACTTGACATGACATGACCTGTATAATAACCTGGACACCATGGGCGATTGTGCTTGTATAAATAAACCAGTCCTGTCTTGCATCATGTCTAGGATGGGACTCCTGAGTACCACGGTCAGGAGTACCTATTGAAATAAACTAAGGACTAATAACTAGATTAGTACATTTGTCATGAAGAGATTTCCAAGCTACAGGCAATCCCGTTACCTGGGCACGCCTTGGGATCTGTAGCCTGCCGTCGAGTAGGGCACATTTCCAGCACACTGTCATGTGTTGCACCCTTCAAGCTACCTAAGGGTACATTCGTTTCCTGGACGATGTACCCACCTGAATTCAACTCTAATCTTTTAACCCGGGTAACCTGGATGGTCTGCAGGGCTTGTGGCTGTGGAGTAATCTCACTGCATCTTGCTAGTAATTAGGCTGTGATAACCCTAGTTAGTTAAAGTATCAAGTCGTAGATTCTTACTTGGCCGAGAAATAATTGAATGGAGTCTAACCAGTCTAGTCTTGCCCTGATCTTGTTCCAGGTTATTGAATGACCAAAATGCTTGTATTTATTTTACCGATAAATGGTGAGAATTTCAAGTTCTGTTCAGACGAAGGGTTACAACCCCGGTCCTTGTTTGGTTACGGGTTGTAACCTGGTTATCTGAATAGTCCCATGGTTATCTCGTCGTATATCATCCTGGTGTATTTTCTTTATTTCCAGTTCTTACTTTTATTTATATCTTGTGCTGATTGCTGGTTTGGTTCTTAAGTGAAGCCTCCTTTGTGGCACTTGCTCTCTCTGGGGTCTGACCCAGCTGGTTTTGTGTGGCCAGATTTCGGAGCAGCTCCAGAGGATCTACCGACCTTCCTGCTAGATGGTGAATACTAGACGAAACCTTGGCAACGAGTGAGTTATTTTGTCTCTCCCACTCTATTGTAAAAATATTTTTTTGAGACGTTTAGCCGACGAGCACCTGTTTAGCTCGATTGCACTTACTTACTATCTGCCTACGGGCTGTAACATGATTAACAGATCCTAGGGTTGATCATGTATGACTAAACTCTTGCTAGTCCTGACATTTTGTAACGACTAACTTCATGATCAACTGAATATGTAATATTTGGGACGCCTTACTATTGTATATTTAATGATCATACATCTTGTGACTTTTACTTACTTGCTTGTGATTGAGACACTGGGCTTGTTCATGACCTTAAAAGACTGTTGGCTTGTAGATAAACCCTCATGTATCTAGACAGCCGTGACCGTATAGCGAGATGGATTCCATTTCATATACGTAGCTGGCTATGTCTGCCCCCGCTCTCCAGTATTCTGGTTCTGGGGCGTGACATGGTTTAAGTGGTAGCCCATACAGGTCTTGTAAATCAAGATATGTGAGGGTTTACCGAATAGATGTCTCAATCAGTATTCGTCATTGATATCTGCTCGTATCTTCTGAATCCCTGGATTCTTCTCCTGATCATATGCTTGTATCGTTGATCTGTCCTGGTCCTTCCTTATTGTTTTCTATGTCGTCTTCTTCAGCGGCATTGTTCGTGGTCCTACCGATCAGCAAGGCGGAGCACCTCCCGCAGACCATCAGCAACCTGGAGATCAAGTCCAGCATTCTGGAGTAGCCTCCAGAGTCGTGCCTTCTGGCGGAGAGCCACCAGTCCAGCCAGTTCCACCTGTAGAACATGATGACGGCACTTTGGTAGGACTCGTCAGGACCTTGATAGCTTTCCAAGATCGGCGTGGAGATGCCTTGCAACAGGCAGTGGCGGATGCTTTGACCAGAGGCGGTCATCCAGGGAACAGCGTGGCCAACAACTTCAAGCGCTTGAACCCTCCATTCTTCGACGGTAGTGAAGATGCTATCACCGCAGATGCTTGGCTTCAGGACACAGAGGTGGTTCTAGAAGCAGCCAGGACCCCAGAGAACGAGAAGGTGGCCGTTGTGCGCCTGCATTTGTTAGATCTTGCCCGCAGCTGGTGGGCAGCGCAGGCCGTTGGATTAGCAGCACCCATTGCTTGGGCAGTATTCAGAGAGAGATTCCAGACCAAGTATTTCGATGCCGTGGCTCGGTATGATCTGCAGACGAGGTTTACCAATCTGAAGCAAGGAGGCAGGACGGTCGACGGATATGCGGCCGAGTTTTCCAGACTCAGTCGGTTTGCTCCCACTTTGGTGGCAATCGAGTATGATAGAGCCCAGCGGTTCCAGCAGGGGCTTCACCTGGAGATCTTGTTAGCAGTTGAGCAGTTTGAGCATCAGACTTTTGATGCAGTCTTGAGAGCAGCCCAGAGGTATGAGTATACCTCCCAGAGGATTATGGATAGGGCCGGAGGTCGGAAGAGATCTCACGGCCAGATGAATCAGTCTTCAGCACCGGCCCCGGCAGCCAGGGCCTTGACTATTGGAGCTCCGAGGCGAGTGGCCTCAGTGACGTCGGTTCAGCATTCCACTCCGACGCACCCTCAGCAGCAGCAGAAGCAGTCTTCCGCAGTGGGATGTTCTCATTGTGGGAAGCCAGGCCATGTGGTGGCAGAATGTCGCAGGGCACAGGGATTGTGTCTGGCTTGTGGAGCACCAGACCATAGGGTTGGATCCTGGCCGAACAGGGGTGGTTCATCCTCGTCCAACCTTTCTAGCTCTTCGGTGAGAGGACCAGCTCCGGTCCAGCAGCAGCAATATCCATTGCCGAGGCCCTTGCCGCCTCAGTCCCAGATGTTCCAGCAGCAGAACCCCCAGCAGCATGTTTAAGTCCAAGCCCAGAGTCAGAGCAGGCAGCGAGAATTTCAGCAGAGGGGACCAGCACCCCGAGGGCACGGTCAGGCTATGGTGAAGACCGTGGAGGAAGGATTGGCACCAGGAGAGGTAGTGGCATGTACTATTCTCGTCAACTCCTTTCCAGCTTCAACTTTATTTGATTCTAGTGCATCGCATTCATTTATGTCTGCACGATTCGCGACGCGGGTAGGATTGGAGCCCGAGTCATTATCAGTAAGGCTCAATATACTTACTGGTAACGGACTTATGGGAGTAGATAGAGTGTTTTCCTCGTGTCGGATCGTTGTTAGCGGTAGAGAATTTCCCGCTAGATTGATAGAGTTCCCGATGGCCGATTATGATGTGGTCCTAGGGATGGATTGGTTGAGGAACCAGTATGCTAGGATAGACTGCCATATTGGCAGGGTTGTTTTTAGCATTCCAGGCGAGCCAGAGTTTTCTTTCTCCCGAGGCAAAGTTGAGTCATCTCCTCCAGTATTGCGGATGGCAGTAGCAGCAGTTCAGTTGCCCAGGATAGTCGAGGAGTTCCCAGATGTTTTCCCAGAAGAACTTCCAGGTATGCCTCCGGAGCGGGAGATCGAGTTTACTATAGACTTGATTCCCGGGACAGCCCCAGTGTCAGAGAGAGTCTACAGGATGGCGCCGTCAGAGTTAGAGATATTGTACAAGATGATTGAAGAACTTAGAACCAAGGGATTCATTCGTGCTAGTAGATCGTCTTGGGGAGCCTCGATGCTTCTTATGAAAAAGAAGGATGGTACGTCCAGGTTATGTGTTGATTATCGTACCTTGAACTCAGTGACAATCAAGAACAGATACCCTCTTCCGAGGATAGATGACTTGTTTGATCAACTCAAGGGGGCTTCAGTATTCTCGAAGATTGATTTGCGCTCAGGTTATCATCAGATCAGAGTCAGAGAGCAGGACATCCCGAAGACAGCTTTTAGATCGAGATATGGGCATTGGGAATTCCTTGTTATGCCTTTTGGAGCAACCAATGCGCCGGCAGTATTCATGGACCTCATGAATCGCATCTTCATGCCTTACTTAGATCAGTTTATGATTGTGTTCTTGGATGACATTCTGGTCTACAGTAAGAGCGAGGCAGAGCATGAGCAGCATCTCCGTATAGTTCTTCAGATCCTCAGAGAGCACCAGTTATATGCCAAGTTCAGTAAATGCGAGTTCTGGCTCGATCGTATTTCGTACTTGGGTCATATCATCACTCGAGGAGGAATTGAAGTGGATCCCCAGAAGATTGTGGCTATTGAGTCATGGCCAGTGCCCAGCACAGTTGCAGAGGTTCGTAGTTTTCTTGGATTGGCCGGCTACTACCGACGGTTTGTTTCGGATTTTGCTCGAATTTCAGCTCCATTGACACAGTTGACCCGCAAGGATGCGCAGTTTGCTTGGACAGCAGAGTGTCAGAGTTCTTTTGAGCAGTTGAAGCGAGGCCTGATAACAGCTCCTATTTTCACGCTTCCAGATGGGACCGGAGGATTCTCGGTGTACTGTGATGCTTCAGGCAGAGGTTTAGGATATGTTCTGATGCAGCATAGGAAGGTAATAGCTTATGCGTCACGACAACTTCGTGATCATGAGAGGAATTACCCAACCCATGACTTGGAGCTGGCAGCAGTGGTGTTTGCACTTAAGTTGTGGAGGCACTACTTGTATGGAGACAGGGTGGAGATTTTCACCGACCACAAGAGCCTGAAGTATGTTTTCACTCAGAAGGATCTTAACATGCGTCAGAGAAGGTGGCTGGAGCTTCTTGTGGATTATGATGTCAACCTGCAGTATCATCCTGGGAAGGCCAATGTTGTTGCGGATGCATTGAGCAGAAGAGTGAGAGTTTATTTTCTAACAGCGCAACCAGAGCTGTTAGCAGATCTTCAGAAGATGGGTATTGAAGTTGTTCTCCCTTCAAGTGTGGCCTTGATGGCCAATATGCAAGTTCAGTCCACTATAGTCGAGAGGATCCGGATGGCGCAGTCGGCAGATTCCAAGCTTCAGCGACTCAAGGAAGAGTGTGAGACAGGACGAAGACCAGAGTTATGCATTCATGAGGATGGTACACTTCGACATGGTAAGCGTCTTTGTGTACCCAGCGGAGATATCCGGCAGGAGATCATGTCAGAAGCGCACAGTTCTCAGTATTTTATCTATCCTGGCAGTACGAAGATGTACCGTGATATCCGGCAGCATTTCTGGTAGAATGGCATGAAGCGGGAGATAGCTCGGTTTGTCTCTCGGTGTTTGATTTGCCAACAAGTTAAAGCCGAACATCAGAGACCGGCTGGACTTCTTCAGCCCTTACCGATTCCATAATAGAAGTGGGAGCATGTGACCATGGATTTTGTGACTGGACTACCTAGATCCCCAGCTGGTAGAGATGCTATCTGGGTTATAGTTGACATGCTCACGAAAGTGGCTCACTTTCTTCCATTCAGAGTTGGTCAGTCGACGGCTCAGTTAGCAGAGATGTACCTCAGGCAGATTGTCAGATTATACGGTGTGCCAGTCAGTATCACCTCGGATCGAGATTCAAGATTTATGTCGCACTTTTGGCGTAGCTTGCAAGAGAGTTTGGGAACTCATCTCCAGTTCAGTTTAACATATCACCCGCAGACAGATGGCCAGTCGGAGCGCACGATCCAGACTCTTGAAGACATGTTGCGGTCTTGCACACTTGACTTCGGTGGTTCATGGGAAGATCACTTGTACATGGTGGAATTCTCGTACAACAACAGTTTCCAGGCCAGTATCCAGATGGCACCGTTCGAGGCACTGTATGGTAGGAAGTGCAGATCCCCGCTAGCCTTGGATGATGTTGGAGAGAGACAGATGCTCGGTCCAGAGATGATTGCCCAGACAGTTGAAGTGGTCAGGCGAGTCAGAGATCATTTTCGAGTTGCCCAAGATCGCCAGCGCCATTGGGCCGATTCTCATCGGCGCCCTCTAGAGTTTTCGATCGGCGATCATGTATTCCTGAGGATTTTGCCTAACCGTAGCGTCATTCGTTTCGGCGTACGGGGCAAGCTTAGTCCTAGGTATATAGGACCGTTTGACATTCTGGAGCGAGTAGGAGATGTATCCTATCGTCTCGCTCTTCCGCTGTCGCTAAGCGAGGTACATGACGTATTCCATGTATCATAATTACGACGGTATATTCCAGACCCGAGCCACATCCTGGATCATTCGGAATTGGTTGTCGGTACCAACCTTTCGTATGAGGAGCGGCCCGTGTCTATATTGGATCGGAGAGAGAAGATTCTCAAGAACAAGACTATCAAGTTAGTCCGAGTTGCTTAGGGTCATCACTCTTTGGGGGAGTCAACGTGGGAGCGTGAGGATGATATCCGATCGCGATATCCTGACTTGTTTGACTCGTGAGGTATAATGTCTTTCTTATGCCTCATGCCTTCGATTCCTTGCTTGAATGAGTGATTGTCTGCCTAGTTATAGCTTGCATGTGATTAATGTAGCTTGTCATTGCTCCTCTAGTCTCTTGATTAAATTTCGAGGACAAAATTCTTTTAAGGTGGGTAGAGTTGCAATGCATGTGGTTCGTATTACGTATTTCTGGAATACGTGTACGTATTTATTCTTGCATTGCATGATTTCCTTGCTTAATTTCCTCCCTAGGCTTGGTTTATTCTTGGTTTGGGTTGATTTGGTTCGGTTTGTGATTGCTCTTGGTTCATCATGAACCAAGGGGTGAACCCCCTACCTACCACCACCACTTATATTTTTTATCTATTCTTCTTCTCTCTCTTCATTAATCTCTTCTTCTTCTTCTTCCATTACTTCCTTACCTACCAAGAGAGGGAGAGAGAGGTCTAGGCAAGTGCAACTTGCTTCCATAATAGAACCCATTTTTATTGTTCCATTAGCTTCTCCCCATGTTTCTAAGACACTTTAGAACTTGTCATTTTCCATTTTGAAGCTTTAATTTTTGTAGATCTAAAAATTAGTTATTTTCAGATTTTGGTAGTTTTGATCTATCAAGCTTCTTTGTTTTCAAGTTTTGATGGTTCCATATTGTAGAGAATTTTATTCTACCCAATTTTGACCTTTGGAAAGTTGGATTTGGACTTGTTTTGACCAAGTTATGGACTTTTGAAGCTTTGGGTTCAACCATGGAGTTCCTGTTGATTTGGAGAAGACAGTGAGCAGTGCGCGAGCTTTTTAGCTTGCGTCACTGAGCTGTGCGCGCTCTTTAGTGCAACACAGTATGGACCCCATACGCTGCCTTTTGGAGGCGTATGACTCGCATACGCTCGCTTGCTTGACGAGGAGTCGTATGGACCCCATACGCTGCCTTTTGGAGGTGTATGACTCGCATACGCTCGCTTGCTTGACGAGGAGTCGTATTGAGTACATACGCTGCCTTTTGGAAGCGTATGACTTGCGTATGCTGGCCTGAGCGTAGCTTGACCTGAGCGTAGCTTGACGTGAGCGTAGCCTGACTTGAGCGTAGCCTGACCTGAGCGTATGACTCTTGCACTGAGCGTATGGCCTTTGGCTGCCTTGGTCTTATGTCAGCGTGTCAGATTTGGTTTTATTTTCCTTAAGCTTGGCTCTTCTATAGCTCTGTATATTGATATTTTATTAGATATTTTACGCCCATTTTATATCCTTACGCCTTTTGTCAAGAACTTGATAATCACGAATTTATGTAATATGTTTGGAATTGATAACTGAGCCTGACACGATAGTGACCCGTAGTGGTGCACTCCCGACATGAGTAACCTGACATGACCTGATAGTGGCCCGTCGTGGCGCACTCCTGACTAGTACACTTGACCTGATAACCTGACATGTTATATCATGATAAGCTGTTGCGACGACTACTTGACATGACATGACATGTATAATAACCTGGACACCGTGGGCGATTGTGCTTGTATAAATAAACCAGTCCTGTCTTGCATCATGTCTAGGATGGAACTCCTGAGTATCACGGTCAGGAGTACCTATTGAAATAAACTAAGGACTAATAACTAGATTAATACATTAGTCATGAAGAGATTTCCAAGCTACAGGCAATCCCGTTACCTGGGCACGCCTTGGGATCTGTAGCCTGCCGTCGAGTAGGGCACATTTCCAGCACACTGTCATGTGTTGCACCCTTCAATCTACCTAAGGGTACATTCGTTTCCTGGACGATGTACCCACCTGAATTCAACTCTAATCTTTTAACCCGGGTAACCTGGATGGTCTGCAGGGCTTGTGGCTGTTGAGTAATCTCACTGCATCTTGCTAGTAATTAGGCTGTGATAACCCTAGTTAGTTAAAGTATCAAGCCGTAGATTCTTGCTTGGCCGAGAAATGATTGAATGGAGTCTAACCAGTCTAGTCTTGCCCTGATCTTGTTCCAGGTTATTGAATGACCAGAATGCTTGTATTTATTTTACCGATAAATGGTGAGAATTCCAAGTTCTGTTCAGACGAAGGGTTACAACCCCGGTCCTTGTTTGGTTACGGGTTATAACCTGGTTATCTGAATAGTCCCATGGTTATCTCGTCGTATATCATCCTGGTGTATTTTCTTTATTTCCAGTTCTTACTTTTATTTATATCTTGTGCTGATTGCTGGTTTTGGTTCTTAAGTGAAGGCTCCTTTGTGGCACTTGCTCTTTCTGGGCTCTGACCCAGCTGGTTTTGTGTGGCCAGATTTTGGAGCAGCTCCAGAGGATCTACCGACCTTCCTGCCAGATGGTGAACACTAGACGGAACCCTGGCAACGAGTGGGTTATTTTGTCTCTCCCACTATATTGTAAAAATATTCTTTTGAGACGTTTACTCGACGAGCACCTGTTTAGCTCGATTGCACTTACTTACTGTCTGCATACGGGCTGTAACATGATTAACAGATCCTAGGGTTGATCATGTATGACTAAACTCTTGCTAGTCCTGACATTTTGTAACGACTAGCTTTATGATCAACTGAATATGTAATGTTTAGGACGCCTTACTATTGTATATTTAATGATCATACATCTTGTGACTTTTACTTACTTGCTCGTGATTGAGATACTAGGCTTGTTCATGACCTTAAAAGACTGTTGGCTTGTAGATAAACCCTCATGTATCTAGACAGCCGTGACCGTATAGCGAGATGGATTCCATTTCATATACATAGCTGGCTATGTCTGCCCCCGCTCTCCAGTATTCTGGTTCTAGGGCGTGACAGGCTCACATCCAGTAACCAACCGGTACGCGGAAAGTGGTTGGGTGGCCATGGGCCTCAGACGGACCAAATTTGCAGCGTACAAAATTACGTAGCCCCATGCAGATAGTGGGAGTTTGGTGTGCATAACCAAGGTCCGTGCTATCACTTGCAGTCGCTTTATAAAAGCTTCCGCTAGGCCATTTTGGGTATGAACGTACGCAACATGGTGTTCAAGATTTATTCCCAAAGTCATGCAATAATCATCGAAAGTCTTTGATGTAAACTCCGCGGCATTATCAAGTCTAATAGACTTTATCGGATAATCCGGATGGTGAGCCCTTAACTTAATGATCTGGACGAGGAGTTTAGGAAACGATGTATTTCGTGTGGACAACAACATTACGTGTGACCATCTAGTCGATGCATCAACCAAAACCATGAAGTATTTAAATGGTTCGCATGTTGGTTGGATTGGTCCACAAATATCTCCATGAATTCTTTCAAGGAATTGAGAAACCAATCTCGTAGGTTTCACATGGAGCGACTTGAGATTTTTCTTCCCAATCGAGCAAGCTTGGCAAAGGCTTTTCGAATTTATAACAAAATTCTTTCCTCCAAGAGGATGCCCATGCGATGCATTCATAGTGCGAAGCATCGCATTTTGACCCGGATGACCCAGTCGGTCATGCCATAGCATAAAAATGCTCTCATCAACTGGCGTTCGGCTAATGATGAGATCACTCTCGATGTGTTGTATTGTAGTGAGATACAAACCACTTGAAAGACTTTTCAACTTCTCCATGATACGCTTTTGGCCGTACTGAGTGGAGGTAATGAAAAGATACTCGAAGCCATGTTCTCGAGCAGTTTCAACATGAAATCCATTTTCTCGAATATTCTTAAAACTCAGTAAGGTACGACTGGATCTTGAAGACTATAAGGCCTCTGATACTTCAACGGGAGTACCATTGGACAACGAAAAACGGGCTTTGCCAAAACCTTGAACAAGGGTTGAGGGTCTCGAAATGGTTGTCACTGAGGTTACTTTTGGCATATAGGAGATAAAGTATGATTTATCTCTCAAGATAGTGTGAGTCGTTCTACTATCAACCAGACAATCTACTGCCCTGTGGTCCATGCCTATAAGTAAAGAAAATTAAAGTTTGTCACACGTTTGAGGAAAGTGCTCTAAATAGAACTTTAATTTATCGAGAAAACAGAAAATACAAACCACCAAAAGTTTTATGACTTAAATCAAATATAGAGAGAAAACGGAAATTCATTCTTCCATTTTTGCTATAAAATCGGGGGTCTTAAGATTTAGATTTTCGCACTCGTTGACCAGATTTGCTTCGGCCCGGCGCCCCTTGTGATAGTTATCAACTTCTTGGGGGGTTGCCCTGCAAGTCCGTTGCATATGACCATAAGCACCATATTTGTAGCAGAGAGTAGGCGCTTGGCCTTCCACTCTCGCTTTGGGACGACTGGCCCGTTGGTTCTTACCATGAGACTGTCTAGGAGTCAAAGGTCCTTGGTTCTTGTTAGAACCTCGCTTTGGGTGATGAGACTTAAACTCGCCTCTGTTCCTTGGCTGAGACGACTGGCCCTTGTCTCGTTTCCACCGTGGATTTGGTCCACGGAGAGCGTTTGCATCAGGCATTGGAATTGCCTTTGTTCCAGCAGGACGAGAATTGTTGTTTCTTATTAAAATGAGACTGTTCTTCTCGTCTAGTAAAAGCTGGGTGATGAGCTCGGGAAACTTGGTAAACTTAGACAGACGGTATTGCTTCTGGAGCAAGTTGTCAGTGGAAGGGAATGTGGTGTATGTTTTCTCCAATAGATCATTGTCGGTTAATATCTCATCGCAATATTGGAGAAGTGATCGAATCCTGCAGACTTTATTGTTGTAATCAGTTACACTCTTGAAGTCTTGGAAACGCAGGTTTATCCAGTCATGGCGCGCTTCAGGCAGCCATATGGTCTTCTGGTGGTCGAAGCGCTCTTTCAGAGAATCCCATAGCGCCTTCATCGAGAACATTTTATTGAACTCCGCCTTCATGGCGACAGATAAATGCCTGCGGAATAGAATCATCGCTTTGGCGTTCATTGAGCGAGTGACTTCCACTTCACGCTCTTTCTCGTTATAGATGACGTCAAGAGGCCCTGCGCATCTAGATGGTTCTGGATGTCTTGCGTCCAGTCCAAGTAGTTCTTGTCAGAGGCTTCAAGGATGGGAAAATCAATCTTGATCGACATTTTTCTACAACAGGAGAAAAAATCTTGATCAGTCAACATATAAAACGACAGGTTTATATGGATTTGGTTTATATAAGCAACAACAAACAATCGTAAATAAAACCAACGGTTTTGAAAAAAATAATTTTTGTTTTTCTAAATTTTTTTCTTATATCGATCGACGGGCCGATATAGAGAGTTCAATTAGTTTCTTGTAAAAATGCATAATTATAAATACAATTTGAGCAAAAAAAATATTCGGTCAACCTCTTTCAGTAGCTCTACGTAAATATGACCAGGCGGAAAAATGAGGGAGGAGGGTCACCGAGGACCTCTTAAGAACCAAGCCCCAAGTTCTTTCTGACATCATACCCAAATAGGTGAGCCTATTCGGAGAGACTTCGTAAACTTTTTTTTTCAAATGTAAGAATAAATAAAAATTTTCAAAAAATTTACACTATTTGCGAACTGTGCAAAATAGGTGACAATTTAGTGCGTGCTCAAAATGAGCGTTGCCTTTGAAAAATTATTAGCCAAAAAATATATTTTGGAAGACCCAAATTTGGCGGTGCCAGAATTTGTTTATGTAGCCAAGACAATTTTTCAAGATTTTCCGTTATTACGTTAAAAAAAACGTACAACATAAATAGACAATAACACACAAAAGAATTGGTGCCTAAGCAAGCGGCAAAAAAAAATGTCAACTATTTTTTCGACGTCTAATGAAGCGACGCCAAAAAAAATAGCGAGAAAAAAAATACAATTTTACTACCCATCTGTTACAATAATTCACTGAGTAACATAAAGAAACAAAAATGCTACTGAGGCGCTCGTCGGGACGCAGATGCCACAGAGGCGCTCAAATCCATCATTACCAAAAAAAATGTTAGCATTTAAATTGCACTATGACGATTATTGGAGGATTGTATATCTATATTATTCCAATACAAACAAACTGGCTAACAATAGTCCTTGTCATAAAGTTGCATTAGTTAGTCATATTGGTCCTAAATTCTACTATCACTATATATGCTACTAGTATGAAAATTCCAAGTTACGTATACAATGTATATTATATAGAATGAGCAAAATCTTGCAAAGAACTATATAAGTGAATTTTTTTTCTTTGAAAACAAATTTGAAACTCAGTTATTCAGTATTATACAAAGACAATTCTCAAACAAGCCTGTCTAGTTCCAAATAAAAATGATAATAAATGGAGAACAAATTACTTGAGACTGTCCAGTTCTAACTCAACAAAATAATAATATTCAGTTGAAAGTATATTACATGAGGCAGTCAGATACATAATAAGACACATGCACAGACAAAGAATAAAATTCGGAAAATCAATGTAAAGCAAAATTAGGATTGCTAGTGAGTAGAAGAATATTGTGAAGGTTGTTTTTCGGTTTCACCTTCATGCGTTAATGTCGCAGAGTAGGCAACCTTGCTAACCAAGGTTTATATATATATATATATATATATATATATAATGAGTTTGATCAATTGGAGAAGGATAAAAAAAAATTCAACTTTAAGATCTATGAAATCTTTCAAAAAACAGAACTACACAATGCATCCAATCTATAGAAAAGCATAAAATTTTTGTAGGCCTCTTAAAAAAATCACCTTTCTTACCGTACGGTGGAAGGAGGTAAAAAAAAAAAAACCCAACGGTACGTCGGGTCTCCGGCGTTGCACGAGCAACGTGCTGATAACGTGTTGTGTGGACAATTAGCTCAACCTCTCAATGTATATCAATATATCTCAATGTGTGTCTCTACAAGCCATCCCAACCTCTCTTTATATAGGGAGAGAGAGGTTGGGAGTTACAAAGTAAAAAGTCACTTGGGAGTTACAAAGATGAAGAGTCACTTGGGAACATGAAGGATTACCATGAGTTACAACATATTTCATATTTAAGATTTTTATTGTTTTCATCTGCTTATTAATCAGTTGATTGTCAAAATATAAATTTCCTATTTTTAAAATAACATAAAAAAAATGGGTCAAATTTTTTTAGCAGGAACAGTTCAAGATGAGAAGGCCTGAAGCATATTTTTGTACTGAAGCCGAGAATGAGTTTGAGATGGCAGATGATAGCATTGGCGATCGAGTTGCTCATAGTTACAGGCTGATGGGTTTGCTCTGTCAAAGGAAACTGCATATATTTTCAAAACGAGAACGATATATATTTTTGTATCTTGTGTTAGAACCTCTTGTGTTGTAAACTTAAGAGTTTTACTCACTATATATGTTGTATATATATGTATCCAAATCAGGACCAGTCCATTGTAAGTCGGATAAGACTTCGGATTTGGAAAACCCCCTATGGTTGGGACAACATCCAGGCTCAACATAATCCCATAAGATGTCGAGGTCGAGGTCGCGGGTGACCCTCCAGGATCGGCCCACAATAAGGTCCAAGAGTTTTCGTTGGATGTTTTTTCGCGGCTTGGTTTTGATGAATGCGTTTTCGTGTTGATTTTTTGATGATTGGTTTCCATTGTTCGCTTTTATCGCATTTCGCATTCATTTCGAATCTTAAGAGAAGGAGACCGAAGTATGCTAATCACATGTTGGTGCCAATGTAGGACGCTTAGGAGGTGCGTGAACGGCGCGTGAAGTCCCTCATTCCCTCAAATAAGATTCATTTTGGTGAGTTGCTTTGGCCGCCCTAACATTTATCTCCACGTCCTAAGATCAGGGACAACCAAAACTAGTTATGAATAGGACAATCCAATCATGTGGGCCGGGCAGGGCCGACCCTGAGCTAATGGGGGCCCAAGGCGAAACTTCCAAAATGGTCCCCCCATACATAATGTAAAAAAAATTTAAATAAAATAAAATTCTTTTATAGTCAAGATTTGAACCAAGGACCTCCTAAATATAAGTCTACACTATAACAACTATACTACAATATCTTTTGTTAAAAAAATGGCATATGATACATACTAGTTCTATTGTAGATAGTTTCATGTTGGTGCCCCCTTTCGTTAGGGGACCCTGGGCCGTCGCCCGGCCTGCCCTGGACCAGGGCCGCCCGTGGGGCCGGCCTGACCGAAATTAATTAACCGTGACACTTTCAAATAAGGCCTCCATACATAATGTAATTTTTTTTTTAAACAATGGCTACAATCAAGGATTGAGCTTAGAACCTTTTATTTCAGAGTTTAAATTACTAACCACTACATCACAATAACTTTGTGTCCAAGAGGGTACATACTAGTTTTATTTTGAGATATAAAATAATTAATATATTTATTTTAAGACTATTTTTTTGGGTCCTTATAATTTGTGGGTCCTGAACGGTCGTCATGGACCAAGGCCGCCCTGTATCTAGTTAAGGTATCCTTTTGCTTAGAACCGAATATAAGTTACCCGTCTATGAATCTTTTACTTCCATACATTGTAGATAAAAATGTGGGAAGTAAATCCTCCCACATTTCATTCATGATAACCAAAGAAACATATTATCAATTTTGGTGTAATGAAATTAAAAATGTCTATTTTGGTGGAAACATGTATCAATTATCTCTTCTCTTAGCAATGGAGTAAATAACAAAGGAGACGCTTTATAGGTGGAAGACGAAGTACATGAAGTTCTACTGGCTTGCCATGAAGTTTGTCGTCGATGCACATGTCGTTGCAAGAATCAGAACACACCTATTTTTATCCCACTGAAACCCCATTTGTCCATCACATTGCGCCACGCAGTTACAATAAGAATCTTTCTCCTTGCAGGACCAGTTACAATAAGGCCTGTTTGGAAGCCTGCATAAGTGATGTAAGTGGGCTTGTTCGGCCAGTTTCATTGAAACTGTCCTATTGAAACTGTGGGTTGCTGCATTTGGTTTCCCAGTAGCTTTTGGCTGGAAGTGTCCCATCCATGACACTCCGCAGCGTGTTGTTCCCTCCCAGAGTTACTCCTCGCCTACTCCTCTTGAGAGGCGTAAGAGCGTGGGAAGTGGCTCTCTCTCTTCATAAATCTATGCTCTGCAACCCCGTTGGCTCCGGTTACCTTCCCCTCCTGCGTTTTCGAGGTGAGATTTCTACGCCAACGGTTAATTTTCCTTGGAAGATCGATTGGTCTGTGCTGTTGGTCGCCAATTTTGCTGGTAATTTTTCTGGTTTAGGATTTTTTTTTGTTCGGTTTAGGGTTAGCAGTGTAGATCTGAAGTAGATCTACAAAGAATACAAAAATTTTAGTAAATTTTGGAAGAGCGATCGTTATGTGGTGTTTATCTTCTGAAATAAGAAGTAGATATGCATTATTGAGATAGATCTGTAGTCGAGCTGCCCATTTTGTTGTTGTACAAAATTTTGGTTCCAGGAAAGATATAATTCTTGGCATTTTGTTGCTTTACAAAATTTTGTTCCATGAATCAATTCTGTTGGATATAATTCTTGCTGTACAAATTTTTTCTGGCTTTGAAGCAGATCTGGTTCATATTTCTTGAGGATCTGAAACTTTGCAGATCTGTGAATTTTCGAAGTTTGTAGATCTGAAAATTTGCAGATCTGTGTATTTTCGAAGTTTGTAGATCTGAGAAAATGTGCATTTCTGTGAATTTTCGAAGTTTGTAGATCTGAACAATTTGCAGATGTGTGTATTTTCGAAGTTTGTAGATCTGAATGTCTTGCGAATATTACTTAATTCTGATGTATTTTAAATTTTTTTAGATGGATTTGTTACTTGCTTTCCATTTGGACTATCATTTTGATTGTTGGTTTTTTTGGTTCGTTATGGTTTCTTGATTTCCCAGGTTTTCGATTTATACTTCTTCTTGATTTCCCAGGTTTTGATTTCCTAGGTTTTCGATTTGTACTTCTTCTTCTTCTGATACATTTTGTTTGTTACTTGCTTTCCATTTTGACTATAATTTTGATTGTTGGTTTTTTTTGTTCGTTATGGTTTCTTGATTTCCCAGGTTTTCGATTTATACTTCTTCTTATGTGGCCTATGTTGGAAATGTTGACATGTGGGCATTGTTCATATGTGCCCTATGTTGCAAATTTTGGAAATGTTGGACATACTTTGGTGACAAATATTGGGCATGTTGATATGGGAATGTTGGTTCTGATATGTTGATAAGGGAAATGTTGGACAGGCTATGGTGATAGATATTTTTCCAATGACTTTCCATGGGAATGTTGGTTCTGATAGATACTGGACATTCTTCTTCTGATACATTTTGTTTGTTACTTGCTTTCCATTTTGGTTCGTTGTGACTGCAGTTTAGATTTTGAGTTTTCAATATCTGATGCTAGTTCAACGTTGGCTGGGAATGGCTTCTGATACATTCGAAATGGGCTATGATGAGATTCTCATTATATATACATGTTCTGATACATGGTCTAATACATCTGAAAATTTGGAAATTTGGGAGGTAATTGATAAAATGTGACAATTTGGACAATTGGAAGTGCCTGGCTGGGATACTACAAGCTCTGAGCCTGTTTTGATGACTTGTTTTTCAATGACTTGTTTGTTTCAATGGTGTTAAGTTTTTCAATTGCAAGTGGCACTCCAACCTCTGAAATTTGCAGCATACTGGTGTTAAGTTTGTTTCAACTTCATTTCGAGTATAACTTGCTTTCAATTGTCTCATGTACCAGTATGAAATGAAGATAAATGATGCTGACCTTTGATGCTCGGCCAATATAGCCTCCTGTATTTTGCTTTATTTCAAAAAACATTCTTCTGTATGTAACTTGGTTAAATGATCAACTTGGCTGACGAATGTGAAATTCTGTAAAGAAATTTTCTGATACGTTCATATGTGGCCTATGTTGGAAATGTTACAATTTTGGGTAATGAATAAATTCTTCGTGTGTATGATTCTTGGCCAATATAGCCCCGTATGATCATGATATTTCATATGCTATACTCTAAAATTCTTATTTGGCTTTATACTAGGAATATGATAAAAAAGAGAGAAGGTATTTATTAATATTAATTAATTTAATTTATATTATCCTATTTGATAAAATGGTTGTGAAACTTCAAAGTGTAATATTGATATAACTTTACTAAAATTACTTTTATTCTTTTAATATATACAAAAGAAGAACTTGGAGGTAACCATACCTAGGTTTACCACATCTCCAAAAAAATTTCATTTTCAACAATCCAAACAACCGAAATACTTTTTTTCCACTTACAACTACCATCCAAACACCAAACAAATTTTTATTCCACTTGCAGCAGACAAAAATTACTCCATCCAAACAGATTTTGGAAAGTGGCACTTGCCGCAAGTCAACGGAAACTCAACTTGTTGCAAGTGCTACTTTCACACTTCCAAAGAGTTACATCGATCCAAACATGCCCTAACAGTATGTCCCTAAGGCACTAGCCTAATGGTAGTGCGGGAGGCCGTCCGAGCATAGATCTCGGATTCAAATTTTCCTCCGGACAGCTGGGTGCCTTTGGGCCACGGCTCGGCTTGAAAAAAGGACACCTCAAAAAGAAAAAGACAATCCTACAAGTTCAACATCGGAAATCCCATTTGTCCATCACATTGCGTCATGCAGTTACAATAACAGTCTGTCTCCTTGCAGGACCAGTTACAATAACAGTCTGTCCTTAAAACACTAGCCTAGTGGTAGTACGGGAGGCCGCCCGAGCATAGATTTTGGATTCGAATTCTTTCCAGGACAGCTGGGTGGCTTTGGGCAACAACTCGGCTTAAAAAAAGAACACCTCAAAAAAAAAGACAATCCTACAAGTTCAACGTGACCTGCAAGAGGTTGAAGTCGCAAGTGACAATAACAGTCTGTCCTTAAGACACTAGCCTAGTAGTTGTGCGGGAGGCCGTCCGAGTATAGATCTCGGATTCAAATTCTCCTCCGGACAGCTGGGTGGCATTGGGCCACGGCTCGGTTTGGAAAAATGATACCTCAAATAGAAAAAGACAATCCTACAAGTTCAACGTGACCTGCAAGAGGTCGAAGTCGCAGGTGACCTTCGAAGACCAGTCCACAACAAAGATCAAGAGACAACCAAAATAAGCTTCGACTCGGACAGGTGGACAACCCAATCCCAGGGGCCGACCATCTCAATCACCATAGTAGCCACCATGGAGATAATTTCACACCACCAGAACCACTTTGTTGAAAGCCATGGTAGACTAGTATTGCGCGAGGAAGAGAAAAAAAGCAAGCACAAACCTGTTGAGTTGTAAGCTTTGAAAAACGATAAATATAATCGAACGAGACTTATAGCAGGCATGTACAACTCACATTTGACCTCAGATGCTCCTTCTTTTAGGGTCCGCTTGGATCGAGAATTAAGAGAGTTAAGTGAGAGAAAATTAAGTTAGTGAAAAATAAAATCATGCTTAGTTTGAGGGTGAAAATTTAGGAGGAAGAGTTATAGAGGGTTAAGCGAGGGTTTATTTTACCCTCTTTTGTCCATTTTTTTAAACTTCCAAATCAAAGGGTTAAGAAGGGTGATTGATGGATTTTGTTTAAAAAGTCATAAATATCTCTCATTTGTTCTATAAAATATCATAATTTTTATCATTTTTTTGTTTTCAACATGTTGCTCCGTACCTTCCTAATTTGTGAAGATATTTTGACAAGTTATAATTAAAATTTCAATCAAATTTAATTTTATGATATATGTAATAAGGTTATTTTGTTAACTATCATACTTTTATTAATTCTTTTCTCACTCAAAACCTCCAATCCAAGTAAGAGTTATTAAATATCCCTCACTTAACTCTCCCTCTAATCCAAACAAGATTCTATGTATTGATTCTACTCCCCCTCACTTAACTCTCCCTCATTTAACCCCACTTAACTATACTTATTTTTTTTCCCTCAATCCAAGCAGACCCTTAGTGCAAATAATTGTATTTATGTTTGTTATACGAACATAAACAATGTTTTTAGTATGAGATGAGGAATATATATATATATATATATATATATATATATATATATATATATATATATATATATATATATATATATGAAAATATTACGAGTAGAATTGGATGACATAACTCTACCAAGATTTACATTGGACCATTCCTATGAGTATTGGGATCAGCCGATAGTTTCATATTGTAGTATTAGATTTTTTTTGGCATCAAAAAGCAAATGAATATAATAAAATTATTAATACTTTAGAAAATATATTTTATACATTTAGACTTAATTTTAAGTATTTTTAATATTTTTCTTATTAATTTTGAAACTGAATAAAATAGTGGTACTTGTAGTAGATAAGTTTTCTTATTTTATATGATTTTACAACATTATTATAATTTACACCCTTATTGATTGATCATTTTCGTTCAGTTTTTTTTGTCGAATTGACAAAAAAATAAAGAGTTTTAATGTAGGTATCAGTCAGTATCGAATATCGGTTATTATTGGGTGTTGTTCGGTATCAGATCGGAACATGCCAAATTATATCGATATCGACCATATCGGGATCGATATCGACTAATACTGCACCGGATATACAACTTAGTTATAGGACATACCTTAAATTAGGATATTGTTAGAATTCATACTTTAGACATGTATGTCCAGGTGTAACCGGTCCGGTCCGGGCCGGCCCACGGTCCAGGGGCGGCGGGCCTGACCGGGTTCGGGCCGGTCCAGGACCAGCCCACATATTTTTTCGATCCGGGCTAAGCCCGGCCCGGTTTATTTGCACCTAGCCCAGCCCGGCCCATTGAACCGGGGATATTGGGGTCGGGCCGGTCCGGGCCTAGGCCGGTTCAGGCCGGGTTGACCGGACCGGCCCGAATTTTTGGATTATTTTTTTTTTTTTTTTTTTTTTTTACAGTTTTTTGTTTAATTTTGTTTTTTAATATTTTTTTTGTATTTTAATTTTTAAAATTTTTAACTTAAATGTTTATAAAAAAAATATTTATAAAATGTTTATACAAAATATGTTTAAAAAATATTTATAAAATGTTTATAATTTTATGTTTATACAATTGTTTATAAAATGTTTATACAAAATATGATAAAATGTTTATAAAATGTTTTCTTTTTAATAAAAATGTTTATAAAATATTTTTACAAAATATGTATTTTCTTTTTAAAACCATTTTAAAAACCATGTAAAAGTAATCATTTTCTTTTGTATTTTAATTTTTAAAATTTGTAACTTAAATGTTTATAAAATATTTATACAAAATATTTATAAAAGTAATGTTTATACAAATATATACAAATGTTTATACCAATATTACAAATGTTTATAAAAATTTATAAAAATTTTAAAAAAACATTTCTCCCTCTTCCTTTATCCGGGCTTGGGACCGGCAAATGCTTGTTTGGCATAGGCGGAGTTAAAAAATATTTTTTTTTTAAGTAAAAAATAGTTTTTGAAAGTATAAGTTAAAAAATTTGAATAATATAAGTTAAATTAAAAAATTTGAATAGTATAAGTAAAAAAAAAATTAGTTTTTGAAAGTATAAGTTAAAATTTAAAATTGAAATGTATAAGTTTAAATGTACATACCTGATACCTTGCACCATAGCCTCATTGTTGTTCGCCTTCATGCAATGAAAGCGATTCCAAATCCAGCTCGTGGATGTCATGATCTTCTCCATCTTTCTGGTTTTGTGTTCTTTTATCGGCAGCCAACCAATCTTGTACGCACACGATCGCTTCCAAAATATCGGGCTTCAAGCGGCTCCTCCTATCGCTCAACATCCTCGAACTTGCACTAAAACAGGACTCCGATGCTACCGTCGACACCGGAACCATCAGTAGATCACGTGCTATGTTAGAAAGCACAGGAAATCTCTTGTCGTGTCTCTTCCACCATTCTAGAACGGCGAAGTGATCTGGAGTCTCATCTTCGTCTTGATAAGAGTTAAGGTAAGCAGACAACTCTTGAGTAGGTTGGGAAGATTGCTTTTGTTTCTTCCTTTGTAGTATGCGACCGGCTGCTGATAGCTTAGACGCCAAGCCGGAGCTACTACTAGCCCCCCCCTGAGTTGGTCGGGTCGACGTTGCTCCTTCTTCGTACAGTATAACTAACCTGTCCAAAGCCACTTTAACTTCTGCCTTCATGTCAGTAACGTCTATACCCATATATTCTCCATATCCTTCTAATAAAACCTCTACGCCATCCAATTTGATTGTAGGATCAAATATGGAAGCCAAACAATATAAAAGAGGTACTTCACCCCAATATTTCCTGAATTTGGCTTCCATATTTCTCACCGCAATTTTAAAATTTGGATAATCTCTATATTTAGAAAATAAATAAGACATGTTACAAAGTTCACGTAAAGCTAAGCAAGATGTGGGATAATAAACACCAGAAAGAGTTAATGTAGCATTGTAAAAAACTTCTAAAAATTCACAAACACTTTCAGCTGCTAACCAATCATCATCAGTAACCTGATAGTCAAAGGTGACATCCGAAGTACAATAATATGAAATAGCACTCTTAAATGGAATTGCAGATTTCAACATCAAGTAGGTGGAGTTCCACCTAGTTGGTATATCCTTCACAAATCTTCTAAAAGTCATACCAAAATGTGCGCAAGCGCATGCAAAACTTTGTTGTCTACTTGGAGACGAGTTTAGGTGGAGCAAGCATTGTCGCAGAGTGTCTAAATGGGGTTCAAAAAATTTTAAACATTCTTTAACAACTAAGTTAATTATATGGCAAGCACACCTAACATGCATAATCTACCTTCTAAAATAGGCTTAAAAATTACTGACAAAGAAGACATAGCAGCATTGTTTTTTGATGCATTGTCCAAAGAGACAGAAATTTTTTTTGCGTGAATATCATATTCACGCACGTGTCTTGAAATCTCACTTGAAATTACAGCTCCCGTGTGAGGACATTCTATAAGTTTAAGAGAGATGATGCGTTTTTGCAACATCCATTGTGCATCTACATAGTGTGCAGTAATACAAATATAAGCATAACTCCATTTAGTAGTCCAAATATCAGAAGTAATAGCCAACTTACTAATATTTTGAAATTCCGCTTTCAAAGCGGCTTTCTGCTCGTTGAAGAGACGAATTGCCTCCTTTCGAGTTTGTTGCCTACTCACTTTAGTAAAGGAGGGGTTTAGAGAAAGTGATACATAATCTCGTAAAGAATCGCTTTCACCCGTCGTGAAAGGAAGCTCGTCACGAATAATATGTTTAGTTAACTCGGTTTTATGCCGAGCAGCTGAGTAAGTAAAGTTACCAATTGAATAACCGGTGGCGCCGAAGCTTATTTGGGTTTGGGACGCTTGAAGTGTGTCCTTCCCGTAGCAAGTGTCGTAGTGTCTGGATATGGTCCCGGTGCCACCGCCCTTCTTCCATGCGTACTGGTTGCAACATTTCTTGCATTGCGTCTTGTACGGTTTCGGTTCCCCCTTGGCATCTAAAACCAAAGAACCATCAGGATTAGTTTCAAAAATTAAAGTAAAATAATCCCAATACTTAGACCTTTTTTTCTTTTCAGGACGTTGGGTTGTACTAGCGACTTACGGAGGAGATTGTTGGCACCCCTCCGGAATCGGATGAGTCGCAACTTGCTCAGGTGGAATTTCAGTACCGTCAAAAAAAGAACTAAAATAGTGGTATGTCTGTCCAGCAAGATCAGGTGGGTTTGAACCTTCACCAGCCATATATAAAATAAAATAAAGTAAACTACGTTAGAAGAAAGTAAGAGATTGAGAGGAAGATCGGGCAGCCGTAGAGCCGGAATGGAGTTGGGAGCGAGATCGGGAAGCCGTAGAGCACCGGGGAGGGAAAGTCGTAGAACACCAGAGCACCGTAGAGAGATGTAGAGAATTTGTGAGGAATGAGTTGTGTATGAAAAATGGGATTTTTGGGCTATTTATAGGAATTTTTTGGGGTTATTTTGGTAATTTTAGGCCAAAAAAGACCAAAATACCCCTCCCAACGTTTTAATAACGGCTATATGGGAGGGGTATTTTGGTAAAAGAACCCCCCTCCCAACGGTCAAAAGTTAAAAAAAAAAAAAAAAAAAAAAAAAATCAAAAATTACAACGGTCGGCTCAGGCCGGGCCGGTCCAACCGGGCCGGGCCTGTTTAATATAAAAAAAAAAAAATTACCGGTCCGGGCCGGGCCAGGCTCGGGCTGTGGGGGGGGGGGCCCGACCCGAACCGAGTACACATGGGGGGCCGGGCCGGTTCGGGCCCACGGCGGGCCGGTCCGGGCTTACAGGGGGGCGGGCCGGTCCGGTCCACGGGCGGGCCCGGGCCGAACCGGCCCAGTGAACAACTCGACATGTATGTGTATGTAATATAATGTAGTAACAAATATGGTGACATTTGTGCCCAGCATCAGAAATGAGCACTCACCACACGCAAGAGTGTCAGATGCATTGGAAGCTAACCTTTTAATCAAAGAGAGCACGTACCCAGGAGTGAAGCATAATATATGGTCACTCATCTTATTATTTCCCATTTTAAAAGGTTTTAAGAGTACACATTTCTCTGTCAAAAAATAAGCCTTTTAGTACACAAAACAGTCATACACTCTTCCAGTGTCCAAGAAGGAGACCATGCTTCAAAGTTCCAGACCCCCTCACCCACAAAGAAGCACCCCATAAAGAATGCACAGATCAGTGATATTTCAGAAATCAGGACACATTGGATCAAAAGAACAATAAACTATTTCTTGAAACCCTTGCTGACTCTGACACAGATTCCCACAGTGGTCTACTAGTATGGTCTACTCTACACACCCAAGTGCCTGATTCTATCAACTCAAACAATAGGGAAAAAAGATCATAGCCTATTAAATAACAACACTGCTATCTTTACCGTCTGAAGGCTAGTCCATACTGACCTGCCCTCATGTGGCAGACGCCCATTAACTTTTCCATCTAGGTGGGCCCAGTTAGTAGGAGGACCAATGGTTGCTCATCACGTGGACGCAGACCAACGCGGACCAGCTCTATGGACGGACAAAATAGCGTTTTCCATTAAATAATTGCTTCTCCTGTCAAACTACATTGTAGGCATTCAAGGGTATCAACATTTCGAAAAATTAATAGGTAAACAAGGTCCATGATGGACTAGGTTACCCTATAATATAAGTCATATTTTTTTAAAAATAATTAAAACAACCAAGCGCCATATTCGCGGTCTTGTAACTAAATCGTCATTGCTAATGACGATATAAGTACATTCATTAACACAGTCAATAGTAGTTACGTTTTGTATCTCTTATTGTATTCCCAAACTTTGGCATACCCTACATAATTTTGTCAAATTTCGTTATCATGAACATAAATTTTTGAATATAGAATCCTAACGTTGCAGCCAATAATATAGAATTTATGTTTTATTCACGAAAGTATATATTTCTTCTTCTTTTTTCCAACTTTCTTGATCTTTTTGAGCGAGACTCATGGGAGGGTAGGACAGTACTGCAAGCTAGTGGTACCCAAGGGACGAGGAACATCCGAGCGAAGCGAGAGTAGTCTCCGAAGTCGAGGGGTAGCGATAGCAAGTCCGAGGACGCCAGAGTTTACATCGAAAACGGAGACAATGAATGAAGAGCTGAAAGCCGAACTCATATCAACAAATTTGATAGAAATTATAATTTCCCCCCAAAATAATAAACGAGGCCAAGTACACATGTTTCAATGAAAACCTAACACGGTGGTCAATAATATAGAATTTATATTTCGACCATGCTTGTATGGCATCAAGGTCTCCTTTGGTTCCGGAAAGTAAATGAAGTGAAAGTGAGTTCTTTGTATATATGGAGAAAATCATTTCCATCCTATTTTTTCTTTTCTTTCCTTTGATTTTTTTTATTTTATTTTGGAAACTACTTTTCTTTTATGATATATATATATATATATATATATATATATATATATATATATATATATATATATATATATATTGTTGGAAAATGTGAATGTATATTTATTATAATAATAATATCAAATTTTTATATCAATGAATCTATGAAAAGGTGTACGAATTCTTTCATTGGAAAAGGTGTACGAATCTATTTATTGGAAAGGTGTGTCCTTTCCATCGTGTCTTTTTATTTCTATAAATACACATTGTTTTGGAGCATTCAAGCATTCATTCAATTCATCCATATTGCATTAGTTGGTCTAAGGGAGAGAGACAACCAACGTTGCTTCGACGAGTTCCTACGATGTGAAGTGCTACTACCGAAGGAAAGAACCGTTGTATCCTGAGAGACTAATCGCCATTAAACCGTAAGCACCAGTGCGGGACGAATATTGTTTTAAGGACATTGAACCAAGTTCAAGCCTCGGTATCATTTATTTATTTTATTTATATTTAATTTCAATACAAAGTTGGAAATATTTTTTTGATAATATATATATATATATATATATATATATATATATATATATATATATATATATATATATATATATATATATATATATTGTTATATTGCATCTAAATACATAAAATGGAAAGAGAGATTTTGGACTCCGCGGATACTAAATAACAATTCTCCCATAGGAATACAAAAACCAGACTACAACCACCATCCTTCTCAAACTCTCCCATTTCCATTAGGGTCTACTTGGCAACGATATTTTATCCGTTTTGGAAGGTTTTTTTACCCACTTTTATGAAGTGGTTTAAAAAACCTTTGTTTGGTAATTTTTTTAAGATACTGGTTTTGGTTGGCTCAAATCACCTCAAGACCGGTTTAATGTAATTTTGGATGTCTTTATAAACATCCCAAATCGATAGATTCTGAAATTTATTATTATTTTATTCTATTTATATCCTTACAAAAAAATAATATAATTATGACTACTAATACCCTTTCATATTTTCTCTTTCTCATTTTTGTTTCACTTCTATTTCATCCGAACTAGCATACTTCCTCGTTATATTTTTTAAATCTTGTTTTTCTATACTCTCATATTTTCATCCAGACGATCTGTCACGACCCGATCCCAACTATTTGGGTCTAGTCAGATCATGCCCAGCCTGCGCCGTTGATGAGACGGCGGCAGTAAGCTGTTCAGTAGCAGGCAACCACACAACAACACATCTATATTTGTCACAACTTTTAATCGGAAATGAAATTCTGTTTAATGAAATATTCAGGGTACATCAGGAAATGAAAATGCAGCAATAAATACAAACTCCCAATAAAGAAAAATGCTGGAAATGAAATCTATCTAGCAATCTGGTTCCGTCGCTTCAGGATCAGCGTCCTCCGGAGACGGCTCCGGTACGGTCACAGGGTATAGGACCGGATCATAGTAGCTATTAAAGAATAGCTCGTCATCCTCAGTATTACCTAAAATTGTTGTCTCCAGTCAGGAGGGAGCAAAGTATAATCCATGATAAATTTAAGACAGTTAATTTAAAGAATTGAATCATGCAGTTCTAAACAGAATTTAAAATCATGTTTGTTACAGTATGAAATCAGTGATTTGAATAGGTAACGACATATGACCGGCTTGGGTTTGTTACAGTATTGGATATGGGGGTTTTGTTACAGTATGGTCATAATCGTTACGCTATTCCCCAGTCCCCGATAGTTCCAGTACCCAATGTGAGACTCGTGTTTAAATCGTGGTTTAGACATGCATTGAGACGATTAAATAAATAACTGGAAAAATTTACATAAACTATACTTGCCTTGTATTAAAGTTGACTGGAAGACAGATCGGTATCGAGGGAGACGTCAGAAATGACTTCGAGTTCCTACAGTTGAGAACTCGATTTAGAATCCTGAATAACCAGACTAAGTGTGCTAGTTGCAATCTCTAGTAGACATGTCCTAGTCAGGTTTTAAGTTGTATTTATTTACAGCTAACGATTACGTCGCAACTACGTGCGTTGATTAACCGGTTAATTGGTTTATTTGGAAAATCACGAGAATCGATTACAATTTGTAAAACTTTGTGTTTTCATAATATGTATATAAAATATGATTTTCTTTTAGTGACAAACAGTGAATTAATAATATTTTATTTATTTTAGCTAAACTCGTAATTAAGCCATAAATTACGTCCTAACTACGAATATGAAATCAATCCAAACCACCCAAATTTACATCCACCAGAAAAGAAAAGAAAACAAACTACGCTACACAAATACATGGGCACAGCTATTGGTCCTAGGGTGGGCTTATGCCCGATACATCTTTCTTTTACATTAAAAAAGAAAATGACTGAATTATTAAATAATTTAAAGTGCAGGAAAAATAGATATCTAATATAATAGCCTAATATTAAAAATAATAAGAAGAAGCTAGGAGTCTCAGACTCGGTCCATTCCTCAAATTTCGGTTTATGCCTCAACGTCCGGTCGGACCGGTGCGTTTGCATTTCGCCGGGGCCCACAGACCGGTACGGTCGTCGCCCGAAAATCGGTTTTAGAAAATCATTTTCGAAAGCCAGTTTTGAAATTAATAAAAATATAATTTTGTAAAAATTTGGGCAGCACTTCCTCTATTCCGGGACAAACCCAAAACTGGGAAGTGCGCCAACAAACTCCTGCAAAATGTCCCAAACCAGGGAAAACCCATTTCCAACCAAAATAGTCCACAGAAATAACCACCAAAATAATTTCCAACATCACAGAAAATAATTTCAATCCACCGAATAATTCCCGAAAAGTCCGGGAATCTCATAGTCCAACCAAAACACACCAAAGCAACACAAGAAAATAATCTAACGCAGCTAAATGATAATATACGCAGCTAACCGGATTCCCGAGAGGGAACCGGGGGACCGATCTATCATCATCGACTCACGGGAGGGACGAACTACTCTGATTAACAGAAATTACCAAGATCCGTTGGTCGGGGAGCCGCGGGATAATCTCGGGAATGCTGGGACAACGTCCAGCAAGTGTCGAATCCGCGTGCGAAGGCACTGGACAGCGGATCAGGACTGGAATAGTCCGAACAGCGGTACGGGACAGCAGCGCGGAGGGGGTCGGCGCTGATCGGCGGATCCGCGGGGAGTGCTGACGCGGCGGCGTCGAGGTGGCTCGGGGTGGCCGCAGCGGGGAGGAACTCGAGGCCGCGCTGGACGGGGCGCCGTTGGCCGGCGAACGGCGGGGAGCCGCGGGGTCGTGCGGTGGGGCACCGGGCGCACGCGGAGGGAGTGGCCGCGCGGATCTGGAGCGGCGAGCGGGGCGGTCGCCGGCGAGTAGCCCGGCGGAGGGGGTCGCCGATAGGGAAAGGGTTTCGGGAGTGGCGCTGTCGCCGGAGGTCCGCCGCTCAAGGGGCAGCGGCGTCGGCCGACGCGGCTAGGGCGCAGGTCAGGGGCAGTCGGCACGGAGGCGCTGACGGCGGGGGAGGCCGCGGATGTGGGCGCCGTGGGAGTCGGGCGCGGGGGGAGCTCGGGTGGCCGGAGGGGGTCGGTTGAGGGAGGAGTGGGTTTGGAGAAGTTTGGAGAATGGGAAGTGAGTTTAGAGAGAGAGAGGGGTGAGTGGTCTTAAGTAAAGGGGGTGAGTTTTTTTGAGGGGTGGCTGTGAGTAAGTAGAGGGGGAGAGAAATAAGGGAGTGCGAACGTGTGTGGGTGGGGAGAAAAAGGCTCTGATGTTGAATGAGCAAAAGCTGGTCCAAATGTGGACCGGCTCAAAACAATTTTTTTTTTTTTTTAATTAAGAGTTAAGTCAGAATTAAATTTGGAAAGAAATGAAAAGATGTGGGTTTGGGCTTAGGCTCGAATTTGGGTCTGGGTCGAAGCATTCAAAAGTCCAAGTTGATTATTTTTCGAAATCATTTCAGCCAAGAATAATAATAATAAATAATATTAATAATTTGAAAAAAAATGTTTTATTATTAAAACACGAAAATTCTATTTACAAACTAAAATTACGAAAACTGGGTTTCACAATCTTCTCTCCTTAGAAAATTTCGTCCTCGAAATTTAAAGTAAGGTTAGGGATTACCTCAGGTCTCAAACAAGTACGGGTACTGCTCCCGCATCTGGTCTTCTCGTTCCCAGGTCGACTCGCCTGGGGAGTTGTGACGCCACATCACTCTGACTATTGGCGTCACGGTGTTCCTGGTCCTCTTCTCGCCTCGGTCCAAAATTGCCACTGGTTTCTCCGGCACTGTGAGACTTGGTCCAATCTCCAGCTCTGAATGGTCCAGGATATGGCTCGGGTCTGGAATGTAGCGTCTCAGCTGCGAGACGTGGAAGACGTTGTGGACGCCTTCAAGACTTGGGGGTAGAGCTACCCGATAAGCCACTTCTCCAATCCTGCTAAGTATCACAAATGGACCAATATACCTGGGGCTCAATTTTCCTGCTCTGCCGAAGCGAATTGTTCCTCTGGTAGGCGAGATCTTCACAAATACACTGTCGCCTTCTTCAAACTCCAAGGGCCGTCTGCTGCAATCGGCCCAGTGCTTCTGCCTGTCTTGTGCTATCCGAAGCTTGTCCCTGATCATTCTCACTTTCTCTGCTGCTTCGGTCACCATCTCGGGTCCAAGCATCACTCGTTCTCCGACGTCGTCCCAGGCAAGAGGGGTACGGCAACGACGTCCATAGAGTGCCTCGAATGGTGTCATCCCGATGCTAGCTTGGTAGCTGTTGTTGTAAGAAAACTCTACCAAGTGCAAGTGGTCTTCCCAAGACCCTCCAAATTCCAGGACGCAAGATCTCAGCATATCTTCCAGCGTCTGGATGGTTCTCTCCGATTGCCCGTCAGTCTGAGGGTGGTAGGCGGTGCTGAACTTCAGTTGAGTCCCCAAGCTGTCATGCAAACTCTTCCAAAAATGTGAGGTAAATCTCGTATCTCTATCAGATACAATACTTACCGGAACTCCATGAATCCGGTAGATGTGCCGCATGTACAGTGCTGCCAACTTCTCGGTGGAAAAACCAACCTTGAAGGGGATAAAGTGAGCTGACTTTGTCAGTCGGTCCACTATAACCCAGATGGCATCCTTCCCTCCTTGGGATCGAGGCAGTCCCGATACGAAATCCATCGTGATGTGCTCCCATTTTCACTCCGGAATGTCGAGCGGCTGCAATAATCCTGCTGGTCTCTGCCTGCTGGCTTTAACTTGCTGACAAATTAAACATCTTGCTACGTACCTGGATACGTCCTTCTTCATTCCGTACCACCATACTACAGTCCGCATATCCCGGTACATCTTGTTGGCTCCAGGGTGTATTGAGTACTGCGACTGGTGCGCTTCCTGCATCAGCTCGCTCCTCAGTTCGCCAGTAGGTACACACAGCCTCGTACCATTCTTCAATGCTCCGTCGCTGGCGATTGAGAATCCTTCCAATGTTCCTGCCAGCACTTGGTCTCTGAGCTTGCAAAGTGTCTCGTCTTGGAATTGTGTCTCCTTGATCTTGTCCATAAGACTCGAGCGCACTTGTAATTGCATCAATGAGGGTTCAGCTCCTGGTACGATGGCTTCTCTTCCAAGCTTCTTCATTTCCACCTCGGACAGTACAACTTCCAATCCAAGCTTCTCCATGTCTTCCAGCAAATGGCGCTCCTTGGTCAAGAACATCGCCATTGGGTAACGGCTAAGTGCATCTGCAACGACATTAGCCTTACCTGGGTGGTACTGCAAGTTGATATCAAAGTCCTTCATTAGCTCCAGCCATCGTCTTTGCCTCATGTTCAGCTCCTTCTGAGTGAAAACATATTTCAGACTTTTGTGGTCTGTAAATATTTCCACTCGCTCTCCATACAAGTAGTGTTTCCAAAGCTTCAAGGCAAAAATCACCGCTGCAAGCTCCAGGTCATGTGTGGGATAGTTCTTCTCATGAGTCCGCAATTGCTTAGATGTATAGGCAATCACTTTCCCGTGTTGTTGAAGAACGCAGCCCAGTCCTTTTCCGGAAGCATCACTATAGATTGAAAATCCTCCGGTACCTGCGGGTAGCGCAAGTATCGGTGCAGTAGTGAGCCTCTTCTTCAATTCTTCAAAAGCTGACTGGCACGCTTCAGACCATATGAACTCTTCATTCTTCCTGGTAAGCTTCGTCATTGGCTCCGCAATCTTGGAAAAGTCCTTCACGAACTTCCGGTAGTAGCCAGCTAGTCCCAAAAAGCTCCTGATTTCTGCAACCGAGCTTGGTGCAGTCCAATTCTCAATGGCAGCTATCTTCTTAGGATCCACCGAAATTCCTTTTCCTGTGACAACATGGCCCAAAAATTCCACCTTGTCTAAAAAGAATTCACATTTGGATAGCTTACCATAGAGCTTCTCCTTCCTCAAGGTACTCAGCACTTTCCTCAAGTGCTCTTCATGCTCTTCCTCCGTCTTCGAGTAGATCAGTATGTCGTCGATAAAGACAACAACAAACTGGTCCAGATATTCATGGAAAACCTTGTTCATAAGGTTCATGAATACCGCAGGAGCATTCGTCAGTCCAAACGGCATGACCAAGAATTCAAACTGTCCATACTTGGTGTTGAATGTCGTCTTGGGAATATCTTCCTTCCTGACCTTGATTTGATGGTAGCCTGATCTGAGATCAATCTTAGAAAATACCTTGGCTCCACTCAGTTGATCAAACAGGTCGTCGATCCGGGACAGGGGGTACTTGTTCTTGATGGTGATATTGTTCAGCGCCCGGTAGTCAATGCACATCCTCACAGTTCCATCCTTCTTGGGCACGAACAATACTGGTGCTCCCCAGGGTGAAGCTCCGTCTCTGATGAATCCTTGCGACTTCAGCTCGTCGATCTGATCTTTCATCTCCTTAGCCTCCTTAGGGTTGACTCTGTAGCATCCCCGAGAAATAGGGGAAGAGCCGGGTACTAGATCGATGGTGAACTCCACACCTCGATCCGGCGGCAATCCAGGAAGACTATCTGGGAAGACGTCCATAAATTCTGCAATAATAGGGTGAGGAGGCCCGGGTTCTTCGGTGATAGATGAGTAGGAAACACTCGTCATATCTTCCGGAGCCCGAGAGACTACAAACTCTGGTTCTCCTGGTGGGCTGAAGATTACACAACCTCGGTGACAATCTATCAGCGCATGTTGTTCACTTAACCAGTCCATTCCTAGGACTACATCATAATTGGGTAGGGGCATCACTAGTAAAGATGTTGTAAACTGATGGCCAGATATGGTTATGGGACAATCGCAAGCCTCAGTGATGGGTATAGGTCCACCACCGGTCATAACCCTATTAATCACTTTGCTAAGTCCCGAATCTATGTGGTGTGCAGATATAAACTTGGATGAGATGAAACTATGTGATGCACCCGAATCAAATAAAGCGAGAGCATGATGTGAAAACACGAAAATGGAACCTGTGATAACATCTGCAGTTGGTTCCTGCTCTGGCTCTTGCTCGTCAGCTGCTAGGGCGTAAGCTCGCCCAGTCTTCTATTGATGCTGTCCAAATTGTTGCTGCTGAGTAGGCAGGGGAGCTTTCTGCTGGTTGGTTCCGGGCCGGTGGCCTGACTTGGGACAGTCCTTCACTTGGTGGGTGGCAGACCCACAGACTAGACAGTGACCTAGCCTCTTCCTGCAGATATCCGACTGGTGGCCCGGCCTCTTGCAATAATCGCAGATAGGGATCTGCTTCTGGTGTGCTCTGTCATTGGTCCTCGCCTGTTGATGATGCTGCTGGTGCGAGGGCCTGTTGTTGTTGTTGTTGGGCCTCTTCTGATTGCCTTGGAAGTTGCTAGTTCCAGGGTACTCCCGCTTGGATCGGAAAGGCTGGCTCTTCTCTACATCTTGAGCTCGGGTCAGGATCTTCTCATAAGTTTTCGCGCCACCTGCGATCACATGGGTACGAATCTCTTCTCGTAAACCATACCTGAATCGCTCGGCACGATCCTTCGGGTCAGCTACCAGGTTCTGGGCAAAGCGGCTTAGTCGGCCGAACTCTGCCGCGTACTCACTGACCGTCATGCTTCCTTGCTTCAAGTTTTGAAATTGTCTCTCCATATCCCGCATCTCCGATGTCGGGAAGAACTTCCTTCGGAACAGCTTCTTGAAAGTGTCCCAGTCGAGCTGCTTGTCCTGGAGTCGGGGTTCATTCCGATACCAGATGCTCGCCACGTCTTGTAGTAGGAGTCCTACAGCTTCCGCCTTGAGGTCTTCTGGAAGTCGAGCGACGCTCAAGAGACGCTCCATATGATCTAGCCATTCATCGGCGTAGACGATACCCTCGGTTCCCTTGAACGGTCGAGGGTTCTGCTTCTTAAAGGTCTCTATGTCGCCGACCTTCAAACATCATTATATCTCCCATCAGATTAAATGGCTCTTAAAATTGCATAAACTAACTCTAGAATTATGCTTACCTTAGTCGGTCTTGGTTCCGATTGAGACGCTTCTCTGCTCTCTAAAGCAGCCATCGCCAGTTTATGGGCATTCTCCATGCCTTCCCTCAAGATCGCGTTCTGCTCGCGATGGGCTTCTGCCTGGGCTTTCTGACTTTCAAGTACGCCTCGCAACAGGCTTGCGAGGTCAGAGGAGTTATCGGGCACTGAGGCCACAGCTTGAGCAGCTACCGCTGCAGTGACCTGCACCTCAGCCCGAGAAGAGGTAGGGTTCGCCGCTTGATCTGCAGTTCCAGAAGCGGCGCCAGGTGCTGGTGATTGATGGGGCTGGTCGGTCAATTGCAGGGATGAAGTGTCACGCCCCGATTCCGTTGAATCGATAGTCGTCCCCCGGGCGTGATGCCGTGCGAACCTAATTTGCGATCGCACAAGGCCAAGTCATAAGGTAATCCGAGACACGAGATCTAAGAGAGTACGCAGACAAATTGATACACACAATAAGTAAAGGAAACTTGATCTTTATTGATAATGAACATCTTTTTACAGACTCCGACACAAGACTCATTGCCGCGCGGGCTACAACATGACTCGATTACAAAAGAGTGCCGATGAGATGGCCGTTCCATACATTGCACACATCCCTCAATATATACAAGTACTCCATTGACCTGGATGGGAGGGACGCTGAGTCATTTTCCTTGGACTGTCGAGAGCCTTCAAAATGTGGGGTCGCTGAGAGATAGTCTTCGACACACGGCCGAAGCTTCGAAAGTCACGAACGTCGCCTTGCTAGTTGGCGCGTCCTTCCTGGTTCGCGGGACCTGCAAAGAGCGAGGATCAGCACGATACACATGTACTGGCGAATGGCTAATTAAATCCAAGCTCTGCATTTGATTCAAGAAATTTGTAAACATGTTAGCTAGTTAGTTCAATGATCTTTCTAACCATCCTGTTCGGTTTGCATGTTAACATGTTTGGCGGCAAGCATATGAAATTGTATAACATTGAGCAACTATCAAAATCATCCCGTGCCATGTGCGTTTGTTAAGCAGTGTGAAGGGTGTGGAGGCCACTGGCAATTTCAAGCCATCGCGGACATATAGCTGAGTTAGACGGTGACCCTTTCGCGTCGGGTAGCGAGCCCTGTGTGAAAGTTCCCGCATAACTCGCGCCGAGGAGGGGCTGGCGCTTACTATACACTCGTTCCTCCCGGGCCGAATCGGTCCCTTGGCCTAGGTAACCGTTCGAGGAAACTACACCTTGTCGACAAGTTGTCCAATGACCGTTTTCCTTTGAACTTAGTTGATTTGGTCATTTAACCGTATCGTTGCGATAAACATTAATTGATTCATTCATTGGTTTGCATAGACCAAGTATAATTGCATAGGGAAGCATGTTTTCGATTTCCAGAACCGGCAGTTCGTTAACAAGTGTTTCATGAAGTATCGTGGCACGATTTCATTGATTCTATGATATTATGACAAGCTTTTAATTTACTTCACATATTGAGTTTTGAAGTAGAGGGACGGGACGAAGAAGGTCAGCCACTCGCCTTAGCTTGCTTCAAGCGAGCGACCGGTTGGCTGCGCTGTCGTCGCCTACGCGATCACCTGCAATCGCATAAGCAACTGATTAGAACACTGTGTATTTCAAAGAATTTCGATATGAATGCGAGCTCGAAAACGCGTCACGAAAACCCATCGAAAGCATTCACAAAAACGAAAGCCAAAGCCAATTCAAGTGCGGCATGAAAACCAGAGCAACGGGAGGTCTCTCCCGACTCAGCCGCAGAGCCAATCCTCGAGGCGCAACCCGCTGAATATGGGACTTGGTTCCGAAGAAGCCATTCCATAACGTGGAATGGATCTTAATTCAACCGTTCCCGTTCGATCGACTCGGCCGATTCCGACCTATCGGTCCCGACCAAATCGATAGCGACAGTGTTCCTTTCTCGCGCACCCCGTGGACGGAGACGGGGCACGATGTAGGGACGGGGCACTACACCATAACCAACTAATAAAAAGTTTCGTCCTCGAAACTTTAAAGATGAAACCTACCTCTACGAGAACAATGAAGGGAATTTATCCTTCATCTCCGATTCAAGCTCCCACGTCGACTCTTCGACCGAGTGGTTCTTCCAGAGGACGCGGACAAGAGGGATCGCTCGATTGCGCAGCAGCTTATCCTTGCGTTCTATGATTCGAACTGGTTCTTCAACGTAGGATAAGTCAGACTTTAGCTCCAGCTGGCCAAAATCCACCACGTGGCTCGGGTCGTGCACGTACTTCCGCAATTGAGAGACATGGAAGACATTGTGAACACCTACAAGCGCCGGTGGTAGGGCAATTTTATAGGCCACTGGCGCGACCCGTTCAAGTATTTCGAACGGCCCAACGAATCTCGGACTCAGCTTTCCTTTCGCGCCGAACCGACTAACTCCCCGCATGGGCGACACCTTGAGGAATACGTGATCGCCTACTTGAAACTCGAGTGGTCGACGATGAATGTCCGCGTAGCTTTTCTGGCGACTCTGTGCGGTCTTTAATCTTTCCCGAATGAGCTTGACCTTTTCCACAGTCTGTTCTACCAGCTCCGGGCCGAGTATCTGCCGTTCCCCGACTTCATCCCAGCAAATAGGAGATCTGCACTTCCGGCCGTACAAGGCTTCATACGGCGCCATTTGGATGCTGGATTGGTAGCTATTGTTGTATGCAAATTCCGCCAGCGGTAGGTGGACGTCCCAGCTTGATTTGAAGTCGATAGCGCAGAGCCGTAGCATGTCTTCAAGAATCTGGTTGACGCGCTCCGTTTGGCCGTCGGTCTGAGGATGGTAAGCTGAGCTGAACTGCAACTTGGTTCCCAGCGCCGACTGAAGGCTACTCCAGAATCGCGACATGAACCGTGAATCCCGATCAGAGACGATGGATACTGGAACTCCGTGCAGCCGTACTATCTCGTCAAGATAAATCTGCGCCAGGCGATCAACGCTCCAAGTAACTTTGATGGCGATAAAGTGCGCTGACTTGGTTAATCGATCGACGATGACCCAGATGGCGTCGTTCCCCCGTGGTGTCTTCGGCAGGCCAACAATAAAATCCATAGTGACATGATTCCACTTCCACTCGGGAATAGCGAGGTTCTGCATCTCCCCGCCCGGTCGCTGATGCTCAGCTTTCACCTGCTGACAGGCCATGCATTGCGACACGAAGAGCGCCACATCTCTCTTCATCCCGTGCCACCAAAAGGTCGTGCGGAGGTCCTTATACATTTTGGTACTGCCTGGATGCAAAGTGTATTTCGCATAGTGCGCCTCTGCCAGGATCTCCTTTCTAAGTTCTGAATCGTCCGGAACGCATAGCCTACCCTTCAATCGAAGCACGCCGGTTTCGTCTTCCGCAAAGTCGGTCGTCCTGCCTGTCGAAATTAGCTCTCGCACTTTCTTCAGGTACGAATCGTCCGTCTGAGCGGTCTTGATCTTATTCAGCAAGCTCGGCTCCAACTGTAACTTTGCCAACTGCACGTTCCGGAATCTGACTCGGAGCTCGATGCCCATCTCTTCAAGGTCGCGTAGCAGTCGAGGGTCGATGGATAACGAGGCGAGGTACTTCCGACTCAAAGCGTCCGCCACAACATTTCCCTTTCCCGGCGTGTAGTCGATAGTCAAGTCGTAATCCTTGATTAGTTCCAGCCAACGCCTTTGTCGCAAGTTCAGCTCCTTCTGCGTGAATAGATACTTGAGGCTCTTGTGATCGGTATAGATCGTGCACGCCACACCATAGAGATAGTGGCGCCACAATTTCAACGCAAACACAATCGCCGCTAACTCCAGGTCGTGCGTGGGATAATTTTTCTCGTGCGGCTTTAGCTGTCGGGACGCAAAAGATATCACCTTGTTCCGCTGCATCAGCACGCACCCCAAGCCCTGACCGGACGCGTCGCTAAATATCTGGAAACCCTCAGTCCCTTCTGGAAGTGCGAGTATCGGGGCCGAGACGAGCCTCTGCTTCAACTCTTGGAACGCAGCTTCACAGTCGTCTGACCATTCAAAGGCGACTCCTTTCTGGGTGAGGCGAGTCAGAGGCGATGCGATCTTCGCGAAGTCTTTCACGAAGCGTCGGTAGTATCCAGCTAGGCCAAGGAAACTTCGAATCTCGCCGACGGACGCTGGCCGCTTCCAATCGACAACGGCTTCAACTTTCTTTGGGTCGACTGCAATGCCTTCAGCAGAAATGATGTGTCCGAGGAATGCGACGCTGCTAAGCCAGAATTCACATTTGCTTCGCTTTGCGTATAGTTGATTTTCTCGAAGGGTCTGAAGCACGGTCCGCAGATGCTCAGTATGCTGCTGCTTATTCTTCGAGTAGACGAGTATATCGTCGATAAAGACCACTACGAACTTGTCGAGGAAGGGTCGGAACACCCGATTCATTAAATCCATGAAGGCAGCAGGGGCGTTCGTTAGGCCGAACGGCATTACCAGGAACTCGTAATGGCCGTATCGAGTGCGGAAGGCAGACTTCGGCACATCGTCCGGCTTGATCTTGAGTTGATGATAACCCGAACGCAGATCAATTTTAGAGAACACCGTGGCTCCTTGGAGCTGATCGAACAGATCATCTATGCGGGGCAGGGGATACTTGTTCCGGACGGTGGCTTTATTCAGCTCGCGGTAGTCGATACAAAGACGCATAGAGCCGTCCTTCTTCTTGACAAATAGTACGGGCGCTCCCCACGGCGAGACGCTGGGTCGGATGAATCCCTTGTCGAGCAATTCCTGTAACTGCACCTTGAGTTCTTTAAGCTCTGCAGGGGCCATTCTGTACGGGGTCTTCGAGATCGGTCGAGTGTCGGGGAAGGTATCGATAGTGAACTCAATCTCTCGATCGGGCGGCATGCCGGGCAACTCGTCCGGGAACACATCGGGGAATTCTGCCACAACGTCGGTCTGACCCGCGTTTGCACTATCCTGTCGCATGTCTCGAACGGAAGCCAGATAGCCTTCGCACCCGGAATGCAGCATCCGCCGAGCAGATATCGCAGAGATCACCATGCAGGTCGGCGACGCCTCACCACACGAGTAGCAGAATTCAGGCACTCCCGGTATGCGGAAAGTGACTTTCTTCTCAGCGCAGTCTATGGTTGCGTTGCACGGACCGAGCCAATCCATCCCCAGAATGATATCGTAGTCCTTTATATTTAGAACTATCGCATCGAGACTGACCTTTTGACCACCTATACAAATGATTCCGTCTCCACAGACTAAACTCGCAGCTAGTGGCATGCCCGATGGGATGTTAACAGTGAGCTCGAGACCGAGCGGTGTCAGGGGAAAATTGTGCTCGGCGGCAAAGTCCGCCGATATGAAACTATGCGTGGCACCTGAATCAAACAATACACGAGCAGGTTTATTATTGAATTGCAGTATACCTGTCACGACTGTGTCAGATGCATAGACTTCGTCTCGGGTCATGGCGTAGACACGGCCCTGAGCATTAGGGCGACGGTCTTGGCCATTCTGGGGTGCGGTCGGTGGAGCCCGAGGTGCTTGGCCTCGGTTCTTCTTCGGGCAGTCACGTACGGTATGGTCGGCTCGGCCGCACCCGAGGCACGTACCGTTCTTCAGTCGGCACTCGCTGATCAAGTGTCCCTCCTTGGCACAGAAAGTGCAGACCACTCGATCCTTCGTCTGGTTGCCGCTTCCGTTGCCACGATTTTGACGCTTGTGTGCGTTGTTGCCTCCCGCATTACTATGGCGTTTGTTATTAAAGTGAACAGCGCCGGTAGTAGTAGGAGGATACTCGGACTCCAGACGGATGGCGTGGTTGAGTGCCTCGCCCATGGTTTTGTATTCGGCCACCGAAACATGCGCACGGATGGTTGATCGCAGGCCCACTTCGAATCGTCGAGCTCGGCTGGCGGTGGTAGGTAGGAAGTCCCCAGCAAATTTGGCCAGTTTGTTGAATTTGGCCGCATATTGTCGCACCGTCATGTTGCCCTGCTTTAACTGCATGAACTCATCTTCTTTCTCCTGTCGCACGGCTGCGGAAAGATATTCAGTCTCGAACGCCTTTTTGAATGTCGCCCATGAGATCGCCGCCGTCTCGTCTTCACGTCGAATTGCCCGCTTCTGCACAGCCCACCAATCGTGCGCGTTCATTCGCAGTAGAAGTTGAGCACACGCGACTTTCTTTGAGTCCTCGACACCCAGAAGCTCGAACTTATCTTCCAGCTCCTCCAGCCAGTCGATCGCCACCGCGGGATCTTCTGTGCCGTTGAAGGAAGTGCGGCAGCTTTTCGTGAATTTTGACACGTCGAAGTTAGAACTTCTCGGTGCTGCAGGTGAAAGCACGGGCGCCTCTGGTTCAGCTTCGTTGGAACGAACCGCAGGCTGGGTCACGGCAGGTGTCATCGTTGAGTTGTTGTTGCCGACGACCGACTGTACGATCTGTTGGAGGGTATTCAGCTGCTGCTGCTGCAGCTTGAATTGAGCCTCGAACCGATTCTCAAATTGAACCTGACGAGCCTCCGCTTGCTGACGATGGAGCTCGTTTTGACGTTGCTGCATTTCAAGCATTTGCAGCATACGTTGCATCGGGTCGCCGGAAGATCCGGCTACAGTAGGCGTCATTCCCGTTGGGTTAACGGAATGCTCGGGCCTAGAAGCACTCGAGCCGCTCGAAGCGCTCGTCTCGTCTTCCGCCTGAGCTCCCGTAACTGCAGGGAAAAAGGAAGGCAACTCTCGTTAGTTTCAGAAAATGTCCTGGGTTCAGCGTATGGAACAACTCTTCTCATCGACACGAGGTCAACGGTCGGAGACTAGAATTCGACACGAGAGGCCAAGGACGTAAAGCCGTGCTCTGATACCATTTTGTCACGCCCCGATTCCGTTGAATCGATAGTCGTCCCCCGGGCGTGATGCCGTGCGAACCTAATTTGCGATCGCACAAAGCCAAGTCATAAGGTAATCCGAGACACGAGATCTAAGAGAGTACGCAGACAAATTGATACACACAATAAGTAAAGGAAACTTGATCTTTATTGATAATGAACATCTTTTTACAGACTCCGACACAAGACTCATTGCCGCGCGGGCTACAACATGACTCGATTACAAAAGAGTGCCGATGAGATGGCCGTTCCATACATTGCACACATCCCTCAATATATACAAGTACTCCATTGACCTGGATGGGAGGGACGCTGAGTCATTTTCCTTGGACTGTCGAGAGCCTTCAAAATGTGGGGTCGCTGAGAGATAGTCTTCGACACACGGCCGAAGCTTCGAAAGTCACGAACGTCGCCTTGCTAGTTGGCGCGTCCTTCCTGGTTCGCGGGACCTGCAAAGAGCGAGGATCAGCACGATACACATGTACTGGCGAATGGCTAATTAAATCCAAGCTCTGCATTTGATTCAAGAAATTTGTAAACATGTTAGCTAGTTAGTTCAATGATCTTTCTAACCATCCTGTTCGGTTTGCATGTTAACATGTTTGGCGGCAAGCATATGAAATTGTATAACATTGAGCAACTATCAAAATCATCCCGTGCCATGTGCGTTTGTTAAGCAGTGTGAAGGGTGTGGAGGCCACTGGCAATTTCAAGCCATCGCGGACATATAGCTGAGTTAGACGGTGACCCTTTCGCGTCGGGTAGCGAGCCCTGTGTGAAAGTTCCCGCATAACTCGCGCCGAGGAGGGGCTGGCGCTTACTATACACTCGTTCCTCCCGGGCCGAATCGGTCCCTTGGCCTAGGTAACCGTTCGAGGAAACTACACCTTGTCGACAAGTTGTCCAATGACCGTTTTCCTTTGAACTTAGTTGATTTGGTCATTTAACCGTATCGTTGCGATAAACATTAATTGATTCATTCATTGGTTTGCATAGACCAAGTATAATTGCATAGGGAAGCATGTTTTCGATTTCCAGAACCGGCAGTTCGTTAACAAGTGTTTCATGAAGTATCGTGGCACGATTTCATTGATTCTATGATATTATGACAAGCTTTTAATTTACTTCACATATTGAGTTTTGAAGTAGAGGGACGGGACGAAGAAGGTCAGCCACTCGCCTTAGCTTGCTTCAAGCGAGCGACCGGTTGGCTGCGCTGTCGTCGCCTACGCGATCACCTGCAATCGCATAAGCAACTGATTAGAACACTGTGTATTTCAAAGAATTTCGATATGAATGCGAGCTCGAAAACGCGTCACGAAAACCCATCGAAAGCATTCACAAAAACGAAAGCCAAAGCCAATTCAAGTGCGGCATGAAAACCAGAGCAACGGGAGGTCTCTCCCGACTCAGCCGCAGAGCCAATCCTCGAGGCGCAACCCGCTGAATATGGGACTTGGTTCCGAAGAAGCCATTCCATAACGTGGAATGGATCTTAATTCAACCGTTCCCGTTCGATCGACTCGGCCGATTCCGACCTATCGGTCCCGACCAAATCGATAGCGACAGTGTTCCTTTCTCGCGCACCCCGTGGACGGAGACGGGGCACGATGTAGGGACGGGGCACTACATGAAGTGCGATCGGGAGATGGCACCGCATCCCCAGCAGGGGTGGTCGTTCCCTTGGTCATATTCTGGAAAGGTATAGGTGACAATACATAAGCAAGGTAGCCTACCAGTCTATAATCAATCAAAAATATTTAATAATAAAATATTTCGGTCCTATGTCGTGACAAATTGATGTTCTAGTGTTCTAATTGTTTCTAGATAGGTTTTCCTAAGTTGTTGTTGTGGACCTGCATGGGCCACCACTGAAAACATGTCACGACCCGATCCCAACTATTTGGGTCTAGTCAGATCATGCCCAGCCTGCGCCGTTGATGAGACGGCGGCAGTAAACTGTTCAGTAGCAGGCAACCACACAACAACACATATCTATATTTGTCACAACTTTTAATCGGAAATGAAATTCTGTTTAGTGAAATATTCAGGGTACATCAGGAAATGAAAATGCAGCAATAAATACAAACTCCAAATAAAGAAAAATGCTGGAAATGAAATCTATCTAGCAATCTGGTTCCGTCGCTTCAGGATCAGCGTCCTCCGGAGACGGCTCCGGTACGGTCACAGGGTATAGGACCGGATCATAGTAGCTATTAAAGAATAGCTCGTCATCCTCAGTATTACCTAAAATTGTTGTCTCCAGTCAGGAGGGAGCAAAGTATAATCCATGATAAATTTAAGACAGTTAATTTAAAGAATTGAATCATGCAGTTCTAAACAGAATTTAAAATCATGTTTGTTACAGTATGAAATCAGTGATTTGAATAGGTAACGACATATGACCGGCTTGGGTTTGTTACAGTATTGGATATGGGGGTTTTGTTACAGTATGGTCATAATCGTTACGCTATTCCCCAGTCCCCGATAGTTCCAGTACCCAATGTGAGACTCGTGTTTAAATCGTGGTTTAGACATGCATTGAGACGATTAAATAAATAACTGGAAAAATTCACATAAACTATACTTGCCTTGTATTAAAGTTGACTAGAAGACAGATCGGTATCGAGGGAGACGTCAGAAATGACTTCGAGTTCCTACAGTTGAGAACTCGATTTAGAATCCTGAATAACTAGACTAAGTGTGCTAGTTGCAATCTCTAGTAGACATGTCCTAGTCAGGTTTTAAGTTGTATTTATTTACAGCTAACGATTACGTCGCAACTACGTGCGTTGATTAACCGGTTAATTGGTTTATTTGGAAAATCACGAGAATCGATTACAATTTGTAAAACTTTGTGTTTTCATAATATGTATATAAAATACGGTTTTCTTTTAGTGACAAACAGTGAATTAATAATATTTTATTTATTTTAGCTAAACTCGTAATTAAGCCGTAAATTACGTCCTAACTACGAATATGAAATCAATCCAAACCACCCAAATTTACATCCACCAGAAAAGAAAAGAAAACAAACTACGCTACACAAATACATGGGCACAGCTACTGGTCCTAGGGTGGGCTTATGCCCGATACATCTTTCTTTTACATTAAATAAGAAAATGACTGAATTATTAAATAATTTAAAGTGCAGGAAAAATAGATATCTAATATAATAGCCTAATATTAAAAATAATAAGAAGAAGCTAGGAGTCTCAGACTCGGTCCATTCCTCAAATTTCGGTTTATGCCTCAACGTCCGGTCGGACCGGTGCGTTTGCATTTCGCCGGGGCCCACAGACCGGTACGGTCGTCGCCCGAAAATCGGTTTTAGAAAATCATTTTCGAAAGCCAATTTTGAAATTAATAAAAATATAATTTTGTAAAAATTTGGGCAGCACTTCCTCTATTCCGGGACAAACCCAAAACTGGGAAGTGCGCCAACAAACTCCTGCAAAATGTCCCAAACCAGGAAAAACCCATTTCCAACCAAAATAGTCCACAGAAATAACCACCAAAATAATTTCCAACATCACAAAAAATAATTCCAATCCACCGAATAATTCCCGAAAAGTCCGGGAATCTCATAGTCCAACCAAAACACACCAAAGCAACACAGGAAAATAATCTAACGCAGCTAAATGATAATATACGCAGCTAACCGGATTCCCGAGAGGGAACCGGGGGACCGATCTATCATCATCGACTCACGGGAGGGACGAACTACTCTGATTAACAGAAATTACCAAGATCCGTTGGTCGGGGAGCCGCGGGATAATCTCGGGAATGCTGGGACAACGTCCAGCCAGTGTCGAATCCGCGTGCGAAGGCACTGGACAGCGGATCAGGACTGGAATAGTCCGAACAGCGGTACGGGACAGCAGCGCGGAGGGGGTCGGCGCTGATCGGCGGATCCGCGGGGAGCGGTTGGCCGCGGGGAGCGCTGACGCGGCGGCGTCGAGGTGGCTCGGGGTGGCCGCAGCGGGGAGGAACTCGAGGCCGCGCTGGACGGGGCGCCGTTGGCCGGCGAACGGCGGGGAGCCGCGGGGTCGTGCGGTGGGGCACCGGGCGCACGCGGAGGGAGTGGCCGCGCGGATCTGGAGCGGCGAGCGGGGCGGTCGCCGGCGAGTAGCCCGGCGGAGGGGGTCGCCGATAGGGAAAGGGTTTCGGGAGTGGCGCTGTCGCCGGAGGTCCGCCGCTCAAGGGGCAGCGGCGTCGGCCGACGCGGCTAGGGCGCGGGTCAGGGGCAGTCGGGGCGGAGGCGCTGACGGCGGGGGAGGCCGCGGATGTGGGCGCCGTGGGATTCGGGCGCGGGGGGAGCTCGGGTGGCCGGAGGGGGTCGGTTGAGGGAGGAGTGGGTTTGGAGAAGTTTGGAGAATGGGAAGTGAGTTTAGAGAGAGAGAGGGGTGAGTGGTCTTAAGTAAAGGGGGTGAGTTTTTTTGAGGGGTGGCTGTGAGCAAGTAGAGGGGGAGAGAAATAAGGGAGTGCGAACGTGTGTGGGTGGGGAGAAAAAGGCTCTGATGTTGAATGAGCAAAAGCTGGTCCAAATGTGGACCGGCTCAAAACAAATTTTTTTTTTTTTTTTTTTATTAAGAGTTAAGTCAGAATTAAATTTGGAAAGAAATGAAAAGATGTGGGTTTGGGCTTAGGCTCGAATTTGGGTCTGGGTCGAAGCATTCAAAAGTCCAAGTTGATTATTTTTCGAAATCATTTCAGCCAAGAATAATAATAATAAATAATATTAATAATTTGAAAAAAAATGTTTTATTATTAAAACACGAAAATTCTATTTACAAACTAAAATTACGAAAACTGGGTTTCACACGATCATTCTTATAATGACTATATTCATCCAGACATAAATCCTATTTGATTATTACTGAAGTCGTAAACTATATGATACGCACAAAAAAAAAAATATCTCGAAGTCCTGTATCAAGAATACTTCGACATCATCAGAAATAAAACTTTAGAAGAGTTTTTGTTTATATATGGACATATATATAATTTTATTCTTGTAAAATAATTTCAAAATAGTTCGTTAACGAATTCTCAAGTATGATTTATACTAAATAAAAAATATTCACTTCTCATAACCGCTACTCTAAAAATAGGTTATTTATAAGGGCACATCCAAAGTTGATCAGGACACATCCTATTTCTGGCAGTCCTAGGTACTTTATAGACTGCCAAAATTTGGCAATCCAGATCTCGTGTTTAACTGAACTGCCACATTTTCTGGCAGTCCACAAAGTACTTAGGACTGCCAAAAATTATGACAGTACTAAGTTTAACTGGACTGTCAGAAATAGAATAGTCCTGATCAACTTTGGATATGTCCTTGTAGATAACCTAAATATCTAATAACCACAGGGTAAAGTGCATTTAAACCCTCCCTAGAGTTGCCTCGTTTGCAAAATAAGACCTATTAGAAAACTTAAGCAGTTTGCACCTTCAAAAAAACATGTTTTGTTTAGAACGGCCCTTATCCGTTAAATGGCCGTTAAGTCTTAAAATATATATATATATATATATAGGCCCCGCCCGCGGAGCCCCGCCGAAGCCCCGCCCCCCCCTGCACCATCGGATCGCGCGGGGCCCGCGTGGGGCCCGCCCTCGCCCGCGCGATCCAACGGCTAAGGGGGAGCGGGGCTTCGGCGGGGCTCCGCGGACGGGGCTCCCGATCCGCTCCCATATATATATATATATATATATATATATATATATATATATATATATATATATATATAAACTACCTAAACTACCCCTCCCACCCTTCCCTACCAGCCCCTACCCCCCCTTCCCCCCCCTCCGCCGACGACCTCCGCCGGCGACCCGCCCTCCTCCCTCCACCGGTCATCCCCGACCCCCCCCCCCCCCCCCTCCCTCCTCCCTCCGCTGGTCATCCCCGACCACCCCCCCCTCCTCTCTCCGTCGGCGACCCGCCCCCCGCCCCCCGCCCCCCTCCTCCCTCCGCCAGCGACCCGCCCACCGACCTCCCCCCCCCTCCCTCCGTCGTGACAAGTAATTTGTGACAAGTGTAAAACTTGTCACTGAAAGGAATATTTTTGTGACAAATAATTTTTGTTGTCACTCATAATTTGATTCTATGACAATAGTGGTTTTCCGTCACTAAGTTAAGCCATTTAGTGACCATGTCTTTATTGGTTGTCACTTAATATTGTCACTGAAATAAAATTTAAGTTTTAGACTTATGTCAAAGACAAGTTATGTGTGACAAGTGAAAGTACTTGTCACTTAAGGTGTTTTTATAGTTACAAGAAAATATAATTGTCACACAAAAGTATTAGCCACAAGATTTAAATTTTATTCATGTGACTTAAAAGTATCTTTTAGTTACCAAATAATTGTATGTCACACAAAAGTATTAGTCAGAAAGAAAAAATTTATTTTTTTAACAAAAACTTAAAATAATTTTAAAAAATGTTAAATAAATAAAATATTCTGATTTTAATACTATTTTGGCACTAATATTCCTCTAACTTTTCCTTTCCATCCATCTCCCTCTCAACCCTCAACGAGTTTTCCTTTCCCTCCTCCCATCTCTTTATGTCTCTCTAAACCCTATCTCCCTCTCTACTTTTGAACAAACTCGCACTCTCCATAGAGTACTATAGAGAGTGTGGAGATCGAAGCATCACGTCGGGATTTGTAGATCAGACGAGCGATGACGGTGACTGTGCCTTGAAGAGCCGCGCCAATTGCCCGACCACCAAGACCCCTCTCTTGAGAGGGGGGCCAGATGTACCCAAGGTGAGACATTTCTTTTTTTCCCTCCAATTTTGATTTCGAGCTAGATTTTCAATTGGGGTTTTCTATCTTTTGGGGATTAGGTATAGGAAGAAGAGGATGGAAGGATTGGGGATGGGGATGAAAGAGAAATTGGTGGTATTGAAGAAGCAGAGGTCGAGTTCTTCTTCGTCGGGAGGCGGATGTTGCCTTCTAAAAAATTGATTACAGTTACAAACTTGTCATACTTTGTTAAGTCTTTTCTTCTTTAATACATATAGAATGACAAATTCTATCTATATGTAAATGTTAATAGAAAACCTCCAAAGGCTCCAATATGCCACACCACTGACTGAATGCAACATATGCATTCACTAGGACTTTGTTATTCCTCATTCTTCATTTAGGACTGGGTCATGTAAATGTTTCATTCAAGCTAAGGCATGACGTGACACATGTAAGAAAGAATTGGGAATCCTTGATTGGCTTGCTTCGCACAATGTGATGGAAAATGTTTTGCTACTTCAAATAGCTATTGTGCTAGTATGCATTGATATGTTGCTTATCGTAGGTAATATTTCACACATTTGGATGGATAGTCATATCACATGCACAATTACAAGCATTTTATATGGTAACTGCTAGCATGTTAAAGCTTCATCGTTTTGAAACTGCATTTATGTTCATCTAATTGTCTAACTATTTTGGCTGATGATTACAGTTATTGCTATTGAAGATGTAAAAAGAGAAGTAAGGATATTTAGTGCTCTTACAGGTAATGAGAATCTAGTGCAATTCTATGATGCTTATGAAGATAAGACAAATGTGTATATAGTGATCGAGTAAGTACATATTGCATATTCAGGTGTTTCTAATATTTTATTGCAACTTTTACATACATGTTACAACTTAGACAAGAAGAGTGCATTTACTATGTTAGACCTGTGACATTGTCACTGCACTAATCAAAACTAAGATTTTTGGTTTCCTTGCATTTGTCATTTATGAAACTTCTAATTATAGTATGCTATTATGATCTTTTTTGTTGCTCATGATGTCAGAGTCCATTTTTTACGATTGGTTGGTTTTTCTTCTCATATAGGGCCTAGAGTCAAAATTCTATTGAACATAGATGCATTCTTGATGTGGATTTGGAATTCAAACTTAGTGTTAGTGCTCCGAACTTAAATGGCAGAACTTTCCTTCTAACCTCTAATAATCTCACCCACCTCCACACTCGTTTTCAATGGCTTCATTATCAATTTTATATTACTTTTATTCATTGTTCGTCTTCCAATCTTTGCTTTAAATATTTATTTGGTGATTGATTGATCTACCTCACAAATAAACTACTTTTTTTTGCATTGACTTTCTAATTACAAAGTATCCTAATTTAAGTTGTTGAGATTCACAAAGGTATGCCATTGTAAGTACTTTGTAGCAGTAGAGAAATTGCTCAATATATTTACTAGCATCTTACTATATTATCTTGTTTCTTGTTATTTTTTTCTGACAAGTACATGTATACTAAAATAGACAATCATGAGAAATGTGCAAAACATATATATTCTCGTTCAATAAAAGTTGTACTTAAATCATGGTTGTACAAATTCTGCATATGGAAATTTGAACATCGATGCACATTTATAGCAAAAAAGTATTCTCACTAATCAAATCATCTTGAACCTTAGCATGTGAAATACAAAATCTCTCAATTCATTTTCTTCCTCGCTAATCTAATATATCACCAGAGCAAACTCATTACTATGCAAGATCTAAAACTTTCAATATTATCTTCATATTTCTATTTTTGCTATATTGTTTTACTAATTTTTATGTTTTTTGCAGTTAAAATCTAATCTCCAACTTCATATTGATGGAACTAATCATGTTGCTAAGGATATTGGTCGTCAGGTGAAAACAACTTAGAAATTTCTAGCTCAATCTCATAGATAGATATCCTCATGTTAAATCCTTGATTAATTTTTTGTATCCTTATGTTAAATCCTTGATTAATTTTTTGTATCCTTTCTGCTTGCAGCATCTTACATGGTGGCCTGTGATCCCTGTTACTGAACTTTTTGCAAGGATTGAAGCAGTTGATGCTAGAAACGTAAAACATGTTACAAGCCGCTTTAAATTTGATCAGGTATTGCAAAAATTTTGTAAGCTGGTTAATGAATTTTCTTACTTGATTGGACTTATGTCTGTTATTGGTCATGGGATTAGTGGGGTTATACTAACTCTCTTTGATGAATTCGCAATTGATTATGTTGATACCTAATAAAACTTTGCCATTGTCTGGTACTTTAAGTTTTTGCTATTTACCTAATCCATGAAGTTCTCTCGTGATCAGACAACATTTGCTATTGACTTGTACTTCTAGTTGGTTGTATTTCCTTCAGCGATAGAAAGCCATCATAACATATGCTCTGACATTTGAATCTGATTCTTCGAATTCTGTCGATTGCTTGAAATCGTGGTTTGGATAACAAGTATTGTTTGCATCTACTTGCTTCTTTGCCAATGGACACTCAAACTATAATTTTTAAGATTTGATAAAGCATTTTATGACTCGTTATTTAATAAAACAGATTTTAAAACACACAGTGCTGAAACTTTCAATATTATCCATGGAACCTCGGCCAAGATGAATCAGATCAGATATATAGCAATTAAAGATAAATCACATACAAAGTTGACTAGTGTCTAGTATTGTCAGTTCAACAAGCTGATTGCGTCCTTGTAGCATTGGTAAGCCTTTGATTCATAATCTCTTGTAAGAAACTTATTCATATTTCTGGCAAGCCTCCAAAGTAGTACAAATGATGAAACCATCCAAAATAAACCTTATTAATGCCCACTTTACATTTCCTTGAGAAGTTGTAAAAAGAACTCAACTTTTAAACACTAATGTGATCATGTTGTTTTCTAATAACATGATATGTGCACACTCGAAGGGTATGAACATGATATGATCTAGCAAAATTTACTGTCAAATTCATTACGATATTCTTTTCTTTCTCGCCAAAAGTTAGACTACTATTTAAGATGCAAGCCTATATATAAAAGGGTTATTTTGGATGAGTACAAATAACATCGAAAGAATACATAACAAAGGACCTTCACATATTAAAAACTAACCATTGTACAAGTAAGGTCCAATACAATGATTACCTTACTAGCAGACCATCTGTCATATACTTAATCCTTCTTGTGCATTCTTCAGGATGTTTCATCTTCAAATCCAATTGAATATCCAACCTTCTGGCCTAGATTCATATTGCATTCTTCAGCCAGATGTGAAGTTGGAGATAAGTCCTGCATCGGAACAATAATCAAATGAACCCCAAATCACTCAGATAGATAACATGAGAATGAACCAAGCAAACACGAAAATATGTACCTTTCTATTTGGTAACAACTTTTTTGTATGCTATTATACCTTCACGTCTTGATCACATTCGATTTCTTTCAACATGTTCTCTGAATTTTTTTCCTTTACTTTCCTCCTGTGGAGTGGGTTGATTTTCTACGGCATCATATGCATCATAACTGAGATCAATGGTTGCCAAGACTAAGCCAGTACCAACAACAAGAGAGGAGGGAATCTTAGGACAAGATAGTGAAGGTGAGAGTTTCAGAAAGGATTTTTGAGAAGACTCCTCAAAATTTTCTCCAAATTGTTCTTTAGTACTTTCTGAAAGGTTGCTGAGCTGGCTTATACTAGCTGAATATGCTATATAGTGATGCAAACCTCCTGAGCTGGTAATGATGATTGGGATCCCTCTCTGAGCTGGCAATGAGGAAGGGACCTGGCATACTTGGAGTTGCAACAATACTCCCTCCATCAATTTGACCTTGTCTCAAGGTCAAAATGAGGAAATTTTTTGATGAATTCTTCATATGGCACCCATGTGGCTTCTTCAATTGAGCCATCTTTCCAGTGAACTAGCAGGTCTACTGCAGCTTGGTTCCTCCTCTGCACAAGTCTTCTTTCTAGCACCCAATGTGGTTCCTGGATAATTTCTTCCCTGTGAGTTGGAATGCCATTTTGAACTTCAATACGATGGCTAACCTTCTTTTTAAGCTGGGATACATGAAAGACTGGATGGATGAGGGCTTCCTCTGGTAGTTTGAGCTTGTAAGCTACCTGTCCAATTCTTGATAGGACCTGATATGGCCCATAATATTTAGGAGATAGCTTTTGTGGCCTCCTATGGGCTATGGTGATTTGTCTATAAGGCTGAACCTTCAGATACACCCAGTCTCCTTCCTGAAACTCTCTGTCAGTCCTGTGTAAGTCTGCCATCTTCTTCATCCTGTCTTGAGCCATGATTAGATTATCCTTCAAAAGCTGTAGAGTATTGTCTCTTGACTTTAAACCCTCTACCACTGCTCTGTTTGTAACAGCATCTGGAACATATGTAAGGATGTGTGGGGGTTTCCTGCCATAGACTGCTTCATAAGGAGTGAGTTTAGTAGCACTATGCCAATTAGTATTGAACCAAAATTCATCCCATGGAAGGTGTTTGCTCCTTTCCTTAGGTTTATGACTACAAAAGCATCTCAAATACCCTTCTATACATCTGTTTGTTACCTCTGTCTGGCCATCAGATTGAGGGTGATAGGCAGTACTGTATTTGAGATTTGTTCCTTGTAATTTGAAACTTTTGCTGCCAAAATTGACTAGTAAACACAGGGTCTCTGTCTGAAACTATAGATTTAGGCATTCCATATAGTTTAAAGACTCCATCAACAAAAATCTGAGCTACAGTACTTGTAGTTAAAGGATGTATTAAAGCAAAGAAGTGAATATATTTTGAGAGTCTATCAACCACAACTATTATAGTTGTTTTCTGATAGCTAAGGGGTACCTTGTGATCATAGGGCCTTGGTGGAAGTAGCCCCCTTGGCTCCTCAAATAAGAGATGATATTTCTCCAACAGATCATACAACTCCTTCTGGGGTTGCTTCTTCACCTCTACAGTTAAGGAACATAATTGAATCAAGAATGTCTGTGGCTTTTGCCTCCAATCCTTGCTATTTTTCTCCTGCAGTTGATGTTTTTTAGGTTGAAGACCTTGCAGTTGATGCTCTACTCCTTGGATTGTAAATTTCATCAGAAGTTCTTGAAAATTCCAGGTAATGTTTCCCAAAGTACTTAGCCAGTTTGCCCCTAACACAATGTTGCATCCTGTGATAGGTAATTGTAATAGGTCCACTTCAATTGTAGTACCCTGGCATTCAATCACCACCCCCTTGCAAAGTCCTTTGCTGGTTAGCCTTTCCCCATTGGCAACCATGACTTCAAAGGTTCTATTATGATATTATCAGATAAAAGGAGACCCAACCTCTCACTGAAAGCTTCATCAATGAAATTATGTGTGGAACCTGAGTCCACAAGAATCATAACAGGTTTGTTCTTCACTGTCCCTCTCAATCTCATAGTGGACTGTTGTGTCATACCTGATAAAGCTTGTAATGAGATTTCAAACATGTTTTGCCCCTGTTCTGAGTTCAACTCTAAGTCTGCAGTTGTAGGAATCCTAGTGTTTGACTCCTCTTGTTCTTCATCAGCCACCAACATATATAGCCTTTTCTCTTCACATCTGTGACCCTTCACCCATTTGTCATCACACAGGAAACATAAAACTAGATTTTTCCTCGTCAAGAGTTCATTGGGAGAGATTGTGGTGGTATGAGCCTTTGAAGTATTGCTGGTTTTATGTTCCCCTTTTAATGCCAAAACTACTTCAGTGTTGTCAGTATTGATGCTTTGATTGCCAAGGTTATTAGAGTGATTGCTTCTATTAACATAAGTATGATGTTTATAGCCCCCTTTGATTGCTAACATTTTTTCTTCATATAACTTGGCAGCTTGCATGGCAGCTGAGAGGTTTACTGGGCTGGCCACCAAGGCATCAAATCTGATTTTTTTTCTTTGAGTCCTCCCACATAATGGCTCACTAAACATTGCTCAGTAAGGCCTTGGATCCTTAACAATGCTTTCTGGAACTGCATTGTATATTCTTGGACTGTTCCTCCTTGCTTGAGTAGCTTCAACCCAATGATATGGTATGTCAGTTGAGAGGGACCAAACTGCATTCTAATGGCCTGACAAAATTCTCCCCAAGTGAGTATTCCCCCTTTGGCCTTGGTGACCCAATCATACCAATAGGCAGCTGAGTCATTCAATTATACTGAACAGACTCATACCTTATCATACTCAGGCACAGCATAATAAGAAAAATAGTTGTGGACTCGCATCAACCATGCTACTACATCACTTTTCCCACTAAACTCAGGTAATTTGAGTCGAAGATTTGGTTGCCCCCACCCAGGGCTATTACTAACTTGACCTGTATGAACTCCTACAGGTACTGATGTAACAGTGGCAGGATTTTGCAGTGGTACAAAGGTTTGTTCAACCTGGGGACCCAAGTATCCTCTAGAATGAGGATTATAGTCAAATTGTGTCACAGGTACACTATATTCCATAGTATTGCCACCAATTTGTGACTGATTAGAATTATTGGCAAAGCTTGTCACTCGTGGTGACACTTGTGGAGATTGTAGATTCAACGGAGCAGATAGAGGTAAGGAAATTGGGTTCATGCTTATTCGTGATTTCCCTAATTCCTCCAACAGTAGATCAAATCGATGACCTAATTGCAAGGTTCACAGTATCGAAATCGGAATCGGTATTGGACTATTCCTCTGAGTATTTGTATCGGCGATATAGGTAGTATCGGCGGTATGGGATCAGAGTATCGGATTTTTTGGTATCGAAAAACAAATAATTATTACTAAATTATTTACACTTTAAAACATATATTTTATACATTTAAGCATAATTTTAAGTATTTTCAGTGTTATTTCTTAGTTCTTTTGAAATTAAATGAAATAGTAGTCACCCTTACCGATTGGTCTACATACAATAGATTGATTTTCTTCTTTTACATGCTTTTACAACACTATTATGCTTTAAACCCTTATAGATTTGTTTTTTCGTTTAATTTTCTTTGCCGAATTGACTGGAAAAGAGACCCCCAATGTCGATACGGTCAGTATCGGGTATCAATCGGTATCGGATCGAGACATGCCAAACCATATCGGTATTGCCCGTATTGGATCGGTATTGACCGATACTTTAAACCATGATATATAGTTGTCTAATATACTTCTATTGACTACATGTCGCTTACCATATTTTGGTTTGGATGTTTCTACCATCATCCATAAAGTTATGTAATGACAGATATTGATCCTCTTTGACATTTATGATATTACTTGAACTCTATCAGAGTACAGGTAGTAACAAAATAGAAAATTGAATCTGTTTGAACACTGGCATGTAGAAAAAATGATTACAGGCCTTTCATGGTAAACTTATGCGAATAAATTATGCCACGAGGACCTCTTATGCAGTTCTATTTTGCTATGTAAATTCTACTATCCTGTTCTCTGACATTCATTTTCGCAGTACACACCTGCAATTGATATTTGGAGCATAGGCTGCATATTTGCAGAAATATTAACAGGAAAACCTATATTTCCTGGAAAGAATGTTGTTCATCAGTTGGACCTCATGACTGTTCTACTTGGCACTCCATCTCCTGAAACAATAGCAAGGGTTTCTTTCTTTCTGGTTTGGTTATTAGCAATTAACTCAAGATTTGATGTTTTTGCTCCTCTTTTTTATACTTCCACATGCACGACTTGATGTTCCCATGTGGTTTTTCCAATTTTTTTAATCTTTATTCTAGCTAAATTTTAAAAAAATCTTGCTTTTTGAGTAAGTATATATACACCCACACATAACCACACAAAATGGACCATTATTCCTCACACAACTCAATCATATAATTAATCTATGTTTAGTAATTTCTACTAAAGAATAGAGGGGTCCCTGTTCCATGAGGCTCCCGCTTATTCATGGTATTGGGAGGGTCAACGACTCAACATGTAAGCAACCATACTCCAATTTTGTGTAGAGGATGGTGCAATGGTAAATGGGCAAGGGTGGTACTTTTTGTTAGTGGTCTTTAAATAAGAAGAGTGGAAGAACGGGATCCATATAGCTGGACCCAGTACTAGGAATGAAGACTTAGTAGCAATAGTAGTAGTAGTATATTTGTTTTGCTCATATTTTTCTCTCTGGTGGCCTTTCTTAACATCTGCAGATTTGAAATGAAAAGCTAAAAGATATTTAAGTAGCATGAGCAGAAATACTCCAGTTCCTTTCTCACAGAAGTTCCCTGGTACAGACCCATTAGCTCTCCATCTATTAGAGCGTCTACTTGCATTTGATCCGAAAGATTGGCCTTCTGCTGAAGAGGTAAGAATATGAACTTCATATATTATGTTAGGATTTTCTCAAGTTTGAATTGCTAACTTATTATAAGAGGTTGCCTATGTTTCTAAAAAACTGGTTGTTTATTCGGATACTTGTCTTTTTTATATACTTGTCTTTTTTATATTTCAGGCATTACGTGATCCATAGGTTTGGCAAATGTGGATCGTGAGTCATCAACACAGTTTGAGTTTGAAAGGAGAAAATTGGCAAAAGATGATGTATGGGAGTTAATTTATCGCGAGGTACAAACCAATGATGACAACTATTATTTCGATCTCTTTGTTACTATATCAACTTTATACTTTAAATGGACTTAGATTTTATAAATGTGAACAAATTTTAGAGTATCATCCTTAGATGCTTCAGGAGTACCTTCGTGGTGGAGATCAGGCTAACTTCATGTATCCGAGGTATGGCGTTGATTAAAATTATCATCATCACTAGTTTGTTAAGGATTATTTGCAGTTATTGTTGGTGTTTTTTGCCTTTGGACTAGAAAAGATAGTCCCACATCGGCTACACCAAATGGTGAGTATCTCAATATAATGCATTGCTTGTGTTGAGGTGTGCACATGAGGTGTAGTGGGGCACAAGTTTGTGCCATGTGGGAGTATTTTCCTAGAAGGAAAAATGATTAAATCCAACAAGGATGCAAGTTGATTTTTGTTGTGCGGACTCGGACTCGGACTCCAGGATGTCTCGTGCATGCACGGGAGTGTTCGGGGGGTAGGCGTGGACTGGCACACTTCTATGCTGATTGTGGGATGATCTAAAATATCAAACTCTATTTTTGAGTATTGGTATTTTAGTCCCACATCGGATAGGAGAAGAGGTGAAGTCTCAACTCCACTCTATAAATAGAGCCCCTTGGCCTCCTTTGAAAGATGCACCAAGAAGAGAGTTAAGGGAGTCTGTAAAGTCCAGGAAGCCCGTTCAAGTCTCAAATATTGACTTACGAGCGTTCTAGAAGTTCTTCATGAACTTGCTGGTTCCTGGGAGCAGATCGTGTTGGGGCGAATCTTGCTTTGAGCACCGGTGATCTTAATCACCCCAGCAAGAACCTTTCCTCTTTCTTCTTTCTTCTTTCTTCTCCTTCATTTGAGTTGTAACTCAGTTCTGTCCGTCTGCAACTGCGATTGCAAGGAAGAACGTGAGATTTATTTTCTGAACTCAGTTCTGTCCGTCAGCAACTGCGATTACAAGGAAGAACGTGAGATTTACTTTTTGATTATTGTTGCTTTTGTAATCAGATTTATATTATAGTGTTCCTCTTGGATCTCGAGAATAATCAGAAGGTGAACGTTTGTTGAACCTCTGATCTCGACATCGAGTCTACCATCTTTGATCAAGCCCCGGGACTAACAATCTCAAAGCAAGATCCTTGTAGATGGAGAACTCTCGTGCTTCTCTCATCGATACCAGCTTTAACGAGTTGGAGAAATTCGACGGAGAACATTTTCAAATCTGGAAGAGGAAGGTCACCCTTAATCTTCAACTCGTGGACGTAGACCATGTGTTGATTGAGGATGAACCGACAATTCCAGAAGGAGGAACTGTCGATGCTATTGCTGCTGCACTCGTCAAGCAGAGCAAATGGAAGAGAGAAAACAGCATATGTAAACTGCTGATTCTCAATTCTATGGAAGACTCTCTGGCAGAGTCATATTCCAAGAAGGAGAATGCCAAAGAGATCTGGGATTCTTTAGGTAAGCTATATGAAGATGATGAGAATAGGTCCAAAATCTTCATTGTCGAGAAGTACCACAAGTGGCTCTTCGAAGACAAGATGGCGATGCTACCTCAAGTGAAGGAATTCCTGAAGTTGCGCCAGAAGTTAGATGACGAGAAGATGCCCCTCGTCGACAAGTTTGTCGTTGGAGGGATAGTCTCGAAACTTTCTGCCGGTTGGAGCAACTTCTATGCTAGAATGCATCGAAAGAAGCTGGACATTAGCTTGGAAGATCTTCTACAAGAGATCCACGTTGAGGACGAAATGTGATCTCAACAGAAGATGGACTCTCTGTCCAAACAACTGGCTAAGGCCAACTTGGTGCAGACAAGAGAGTTCAAGGGGAAGCAGGTGGCTTCTCATCACAAGAAGAAGGACTCCACTAATCTAAAAGTGAACGGTCCTTCGTTCAAGCAACAGAAGTCCAAGTCCCACGTGACTTGCTTCAACTGTGACGAGAATGGCCACTACATGAGTGAATGCCAATCCAAGCCCAAACCAAAATAGCAGGTATAGCTAAACTTGGTTATTTTGATTACTTAACTTGGTTGCTATTGTTGCACAGGTTGAGTTATCTAGCGTGGTAGCTAACTAGTGGTCTGACACTAGTGCATCTGACCACGTGTGCTCTCAAATGAGCTAGCTGTTCACCAAGGACGTGTCATGTTATGACGAAGGTCTCGATGGCGAACATATATCTAACAGAAGTTCTGAAGATCGAGACAGTGGTTATTAACCATCGACAAGGACACTGGAATGCGTGTTGCACGCACCAGAGATTTTTCGGCGATCTGATCTCAGAAAGTCTGTTATCTGATACAGACTTGAAATATGGACATTCGTACTAGCCAGATGTAATTTTTTGGCGAGGAACATGCTTCGAAAAGATGTTCGATGCTGAAGGAATGTTCGAACTTCTGCTGATGGCGATGAAGTTACTTCATTGAGTAGACTGAGAGTTGTTCTATGACAGAAGCAGACTCAAGCTGTCCTACCGGGACCTTATCTTCGGAATGTGGGGGTAAGGAGGTGGAGGAGTTTAAGGTCTGTGCAGATACAAGACTTTTATCAATTCTCAACAGAGGCCGGTTCGAAGTGTTTCTCGAAGTGCACGTTCGCATGACTTCTCAAGTAGAAGGATGCAGCATTCGAGTAGTTCAGAGACTTCAGGGCTGAAGCTGAACGTTAAACCGATCTACAACTACTCAGAAGTGATCGAGATGTATAGTAGAGGTCTCATGAATTCGCATCGTTCTGCAAAGAACATGGAATCATACCAGATGGATTTGTCGTCAAAGGTCTTGAAGACAAAGTCTGCAAGTTGGTGAAATCATTGTATGGTTTGAAGCAAGCTCCCAAGATGTGGCATGAGAAGTTTGACAAAGTTATTAGGTCAAACGGCTACAGAGTCAGCGAGACGGACAAATGTGTTTACACAAAGTTCGTTGATGGAAGAGGAGTCATCGTTTGTCTGTACGTGGACGACATGCTAATCCTAGGTACGGATATAGGCTGTGTCACAGAGACAAAGAAGTTCCTCTCAACCAAGTTCAGTATAAAGGACTTGGGGGATGCAGATGTCATCTTGGGACTCAAGATCATCCGGACAGACACTGGACTAGCGCTGTCACAGTCTCATTATGTTGAGAAGATGATCACTCGTTACGGGTATCAGGATCTTCCAGTGATCGATATGCCGTACAAGTGTGATCTGAAACTGAAGCCTAATTCAAGGGAAAGTGTCAGGCAGCTGGAGTATGCAAGCGTAATTGGAAGTTTGATGTATGCTACTACTGCCACAAGGCCTGACATAGCTTTCGCTGTGAGAATGCTGAGTCGTTTCACGAGAAACCCAGGCATTGAGCACTGGAAAGCTGTGAAACAGGTATCCGACAGTAGTGGAAGGCTTCAGTGATGCTAGCTGGTGTTCAGATGTGGAAAGTGAGAGATCCACAGGTGGATATGTCTTTTTCTTGGGTGGAGCTGCTATATCGTGGAAGTCGAAGAAGCAGACTATACTCTCTCGTTCCTCCATGGAATCTGAATTCTATGCACTTGAAGCTGCAGCAGATGAAGCAGAATGGCTTCGGGAGCTCATGTATGATCTTCCAGTGGTTGGGGCTCAGATACCGACAATACCGATATACTGTGACAACCAGGCGACTGCGGCGGTGGCATCAAATGACCTCTTCAACGGGAAGAAGAGGACTGTGCGGTTGAAGTACATGGCAGTACACGATCTTATCAAAAGAGGTGTAATTGCAGTGATTGATGTTCGGAGTCAGGAGAACCTGGCAGATCCGTTCACAAAGGGCCTCAAGCGCCAGTTGGTCGATGACACAGCTTGTAAAATGGGCTTGAAGGTATTCTGATAGTGTGTCTTTGTAATCCTACCATAAAGTTTTATGCTATTAGTTCAAAGAGAAATCTACTAGGCATCTAACTTTTGGTTCAAAGGAGGATCACTGACTGGGAAACTATCAGGTAACAGTGGGTACTTGTTCTCTGAAACATGGAAGGGATACGGACCCATAACCACTGTTGTCTACTATGTATTTTTCTGCGGAAAAAACAGATCCTGTGGAAGGTTGGCTTAAACGCCTTAATGAGTTCTCAGGCAGAGTGAATGCCTGGTGTGCTTTACAGGAAGCACGGTAGAGCAGCACTACAAGGAGTGAAACTCCATGCTACAGTGGGGTGACTCCACCATGAGGTTCCCAGGTAGGGATAATGCCTCGGCTTTGCAAGCCAAGTCATAGCGGCGTAGCACCGCAAATAGGCAGGTAGCCTAATGCTGTATGACGTAATTAAAGAGTTGTAGACAGCACTACAAAGGGGAGGATGGCCCCATGTTATAGTGGCACGACACCACGATGAGGTACCCAGGTAGGGGTAAAGCCTCGGCATTGCAAACCATGTCGTTGCGGCGTAACACCGCAAGGAAGCCTTAGGCTTCATGCTGGGTAGTTTGGCACTACAAAGAGGCTTGTGACCTCATGCTACAGTAGTATGACACTACGATGAGGTTTCCAGGTAGGAGTAATGCCTCGGCTTCAGGCCATGTCATAGCGGCGTAGCACCGCAAGGAAGCGCAAGGCTTCATGCCATATCTCTTTAATAAAGAACTCACCTATAGTGTATGGAAAGAGATATCAGGCCGTCTCTTGAGGGTAAACTTGTAGACGCCCAAAATAATACACTGAAACCAGGCTGGCACAAGGCCTTCAATGTGCAGCCAGAAGCACAGTTGATGTTATTATGTGAGTAGGAAGAATTGCAGTTATGGTGCAGAATTCAAGGCTTAGTCCATTCTTGTATCATTCTGTTATTTAACCTATGCGGGAAGATTCAAGTCGTAGCGACATCTCTCCTAATGCATGATGGGCAGTCACTGTGGGGAACGCTCAACCCATATATTGAGATATGTGGGAGATTGTTGGTGTTTTTTGCCTTTGGACTAGAAAAGATAGTCCCACATCGGCTACACCAAATGGTGAGTATCTCAATATAATGCATTGCTTGTGTTGAGGTGTGCACATGAGGTGTAGTGGGGCACAAGTTTGTGCCATGTGGGAGTATTTTCCTAGAAGGAAAAAGGATTAAATCCAACAAGGATGCAAGTTGATTTTTGTTGTGCGGACTCGGACTCGGACACGGACTCCAGGATGTCTCGTGCATGCACGGGAGTGTTCGGGGGGTAGGCGTGGACTGGCACACTTCTATGCTGATTGTGGGATGATCTAAAATATCAAACTCTATTTTTGAGTATTGGTATTTTAGTCCCACATCGGATAGGAGAAGAGGTGAAGTCTCAACTCCACTCTATAAATAGAGCCCCTTGGCCTCCTTTGAAAGATGCACCAAGAAGAGAGTTAAGGGAGTCTGTAAAGTCCAGGAAGCCCGTTCAAGTCTCAAATATTGACTTACGAGCGTTCTAGAAGTTCTTCATGAACTTGCTGGTTCCTGGGAGCAGATCGTGTTGGGACGAATCTTGCTTTGAGCACCGGTGATCTTAATCACCCCAGCAAGAACCTTTCCTCTTTCTTCTTTCTTCTTTCTTCTTTCTTCTTTCTTCTTTCTTCTCCTTCATTTGAGTTGTAACTCAGTTCTGTCCGTCTGCAACTGCGATTGCAAGGAAGAACGTGAGATTTATTTTCTGAACTCAGTTCTGTCCGTCAGCAACTGCGATTGCAAGGAAGAACGTGAGATTTACTTTCTGATTATTGTTGCTTTTGTAATCAGATTTATATTATAGTGTTCCTCTTGGATCTCGAGAATAATCAGAAGGTGAACGTTTGTTGAACCTCTGATCTCGACATCGAGTCTACCATCTTTGATCAAGTCCCGGGACTAACAGTTATGTCCCTGTAGTGATGAAACAGTAACTCATTGTTGCACTGTAGTTATAGTTTACCTATGCTGCAGATGATCCTAATTTTCTGCTGACTTAAGTAAATCGTTGACTTACACTATTTTAGTTGCAATAGCTCCCAACATTCCCCTCCATTGTTCTCATATTTCTATCTAGTGCACCACTTGAACTGTATGCTCCACACATCTACCACTTCCAAGATACTGCAGACTTCTTCCTCGTCATGAAATCAACACCTCCCTACCCACATCCCTCTCCCTCACAATGAGCATCAGCTTAATGCTTAGCCCTTAGGCCTCGTTTGGTTCACGACATCATCGGGTTGGGAAAGGAAAGTGATTACTTTCCTATGTTTGGTGTCAAAGGAATTGAGGAAAGAAAAGTGATTCCCAATAGAATGGAAAATAGGGGGAAAATGGTTCCATCCATCCAAGCAAGGGTATTTATAGAGGATACCCAGGCTGCTACATTCTCTACTGATACGCGGATACATGAGTATCGACGGTTAATTCTATTAGCCTTATTGCTGTCGACGGTTAATTCTATTAGCCTTATTGCTGAGCTGACTTATACTAGCAGAATATGTTGAATATGTATAGTGATGCAAACCTCCTGAGCTAGCAATGATGATTGGGATTCCTCTCTGAGTTGGTAATGAGGAAGGGACCTGGCATACTTGGAGTTGCAACACATTGCTTCTATTAATTGTAGAAATTCTTGACAATTTTTTTCTTGTATATATTTACTTACGTAATATTCTAAACAATCTCTTTATTAATTTATGCAGGTCATTAAAGATTGATCATCACCAAGACAGGAGCTGCATATGCAATTGATTATCAGTTTATATTTATAGATTACTCTAGGTTTTATGTACCAGCTACTTTGGATAATCTTTATTTTGTAAATACTCAATATTACTTCTCTTTATGTTATATGTACTGAATTTTATGGAACAATATAATTACTTTTTGAGGATTGGTATAATTACTTTTCATATTGTTGTTTATAATTACTTTAAAGTTAGTCGCCTATATAAAGACTTTTTAGAATTTGTGAAGGTTTGTTCTGATTTACATTGGAAAGTCGATGGGGGTGTTCTTGGAAGATGAGTACAATCATGCATACCCTCTTCTACAAGAATTGTGTGATATTGTATAGTGTTTTAATGTATAATAACAATGACAAAAAAAATACTCGTGACAATATTGATTTGCCATCAAACATATAAAGTGTACACTACGATGACAACATTTACCTTCACTAAACATATAAGTATATAGTGACAACAATAAAAGTGTTACTGCAAGTGTTTACAATGACGACGTGTACTTGTCACTAAACATATAGGTTTATTGTGACAACAACAGAAGTGTTACTAAAATTGTTTTGTCACAACAAACGTCGTCACGAAAATAATTTTTATTTTTTTGTCAAAAAATATATATATTTATTTTTAATTACAATAAAATACGATTTGAGACAATATCGTGCGTCACTTATAATATTTTTAGTGATGAAGCTGTCACGAAAAGTTTACTATCACTGATAACATATTCTTGTCACTGTAGGAACTTTCTGTGACAATGACTTTTGGTCGTCACATATACTTTTAGCTACGGAGGTATAGGCTACGAAAATAAGTCGTCACTGTATTCGTCACAGAAGATGTGTTGTGACGACTTTCATAATTTCTGTGACAACTTTACATGTCACAGAAATCATGTTTTCTTGTAGTGAAGAGTTTTCGTTGGATGTTTTCTTTCGCCGCTTGGCTTTGATGAATGCGTTTTCGTGTTGATTTTTGATGATTGGTTTTTATTGTTCGCTTTCATCGCATTTCACATTCATTCCGAATCTTAAGAGAAAGAGACCGAAGTATGTTAATCAAATGTTGGTGCCAATGTAGGACGCTTAGGAGGTGCGTGAACGGTGCGTGAAGTCCCTCGTTCTCTCGAATAAGATTCATTTTGGTGAGTTGCTTTGACCGCTCTAACATTTATCTCCACACCCTAAGATCAGGGGACAACCAAAACTAGTTATGGATAGGACAATCCAATCATGTGGGCCGGGCCTGACTGAAATTAATTAACCATAACACTTTCAAATAAGGCCTCCATAGATAATGTAATTTTTCTTTTTTAAACAATGGCTACAATCAAGGATTGAACTTAGAACTTTTTATTTCAGGCCTTTTTTGTTCACGGAATCTCCGGGTTGGGAAAGGAAATTGATTACTTTCCTATGTTTGGGTGCCAAAAGAATTGAGGAGGAAAGGAAAGTGATTCTCAATGGAACAAAAATTAGGGAGGAAAGTGATTCCATCCATCCAAGCAAGGAACCACTTTCCCACATTGATGTAATCACTTTTCTTTCTAAATTCCTTGGCATTTCTAAAAATCGGAAAGGAAAATCAATGAAAAATAAAATTTTACAAAGGAAAGAAAATGACAAGGAATTGATTTCCTTTCCCTTCCATTCCGCGAGCCAAACGAGGCCTCAGAGTTTAAATTACTAACCACTACACCACAATAACTTTGTATCCAAAAGGGTACATACTAGTTTCATTTTGAGATATAAAATAATTAATTTACTTATTTTAAAACTATCTTTTTGGGTCCTTATAATTTGTGGGTCCTGAACGGCCGTCCTGAACCAAGACCGTCCTGGACCAAGGATACATACTAGTTTCATTTTGAGATATAAAATAATTAATTTACTTATTTTAAAACTATCTTTTTGGGTCCTTATAATTTGTGGGTCCTGAACGGCCGTCCTGAACCAAGACCGTCCTGGACCAAGGCCGCCCTGTATCTAGTTAAGGTATCCTTTTGCTTAGAACCGAATATAAGTTACCCGTCTATGAAGCTTTTACTTCCATACATTGTAGATAAAAATGTGGGAAGTAAATCCTCCCACATTTCATTCATGATAACCAAAGAAACATATTATCAATTTTGGTGTAATGAAATTAAAATTGTCTATTTTGGTGGAAACATGTATCAATTGTCTCTTCTCTTAGCAATGGAGTAAATAACAAAGGAGAAGCTTTATAGGTGGAAGACGAAGTACATGAAGTTCTACTGGTTTGCCATGAAGTTTGTCGTCGATGCACATGTCGTTGCAAGAATCAGAACACACCTATTTTTATCCCACTGAAACCCCATTTGTCCATCACATTGCGCCACGCAGTAAGAATCTTTCTCCTTGCAGGACCAGTTACAATAACAGTCTGTCCCTAACCCTAAGGCACTAGCCTAATGGTAGTGCGGGAGGTCGTCCGAGCATAGACCTCGGATTCGAATTTTCCTCCGAACGGCTTGGTGACTTTGGGCCACGGCTCGGCTTGAAAAAAGGACACCTCAAAAAGAAAAAGACAATCCTACAAGTTCAACGGCGGAAACCATATTTGTCCATCACATTGCGTCATGCAGTTACAATAACAGTCTGTCTCCTTGCAGGACCAGTTACAAATAACAGTCTGTTCTTAAGACACTAGCCTAGTGGTAGTACGGGAGGCCGTCCGAGCATAGATTTTGGATTCGAATTCTTTCCAGGACAGCTGGGTGGCTTTGGGCCACAGCTCGGCTTAAAAAAGAACACCTTAAAAAAAAAGACAATCCTACGAGTTCAACGTGACCTGCAAGAGGTTGAAGTCGCAAGTGACAATAACAGTCTGTCCTTAAGACACTAGCCTAGTAGTAGAGCGGGAGGCCTTCCGAGTATAGATCTCGGATTCAAATTCTCCTCCGGACAGCTGGGTGGCTTTGGGCCACGGCTCGGTTTGGAAAAATGATACCTCAAATAGAAAAAGACAATCCTACAAGTTCAACGTGACCTGCAAGAGGTCGAAGTCGCAGGTGACCTTCGAAGACCAGTCCACAACAAAGATCAAGAGACAACCAAAATAAGCTTCGACTCAGACAGGTGGACAACCTAATCCCAGGGGCCGACCATCTCAATCACCATAGTAGCCACCATGGAGATAATTTCACACCACCAGAACCACTTTGTTGAAAGCCATGGTAGACTAGTATTGCGCGAGGAAGAGAAAAAAAGCAAGCACAAACCTGTTGAGTTGTAAGCTTTGAAAAACGATAAATATAATCGAACGAGACTTATAGCAGGCATGTACAACTCACATTTGACCTCAGATGCTCCTTCTTTTAGGGTCCGCTTGGATCGAGAATTAAGAGAGTTAAGTGAGAGAAAATTAAGTGAGTGAAAAATAAAATCATGCTTAGTTTGAGGGTGAAAATTTAGGAGGAAGAGTTATAGAGGGTTAAGCGAGGGTTTATTTTACCCTCTTTTGTCCATTTTTTTAAACTTCCAAATCAAAGGGTTAAGAAGGGTGATTGATGGATTTTGTTTAAAAAGTCATAAATATCTCTCATTTGTTCTATAAAATATCATAATTTTTATCATTTTTTTGTTTTCAACATGTTGCTCCGTACCTTCCTAATTTGTGAAGATATTTTGACAAGTTATAATTAAAATTTCAATCAAATTTAATTTTATGATATATGTAATAAGGTTATTTTGTTAACTATCATACTTTTATTAATTCTTTTCTCACTCAAAACCTCCAATCCAAGCAAGAGTTATTAAATATCCCTCACTTAACTCTCCCTCTAATCCAAACAAGATTCTATGTATTGATTCTACTCCCCCTCACTTAACTCTCCCTCATTTAATCCCACTTAACTATACTTATTTTTTCCCCCTCAATCCAAGCAGACCCTTAGTGCAAATAATTGTATTTATGTTTGTTATACAAACAGAAACAATGTTTTTAGTATGAGATGAGGAATATATATATATATATATATATATATATATATATATATATGTGTGTGTGTGTGTGTGTGTGTGTGTGTGTGTGTGTGTGTGAAAATATTACGAGTAGAATTGGATGACATAACTCTACCAAGATTTACATTGGACCATTCCTATGAGTATTGGGATCAGCCGTAATATCGATAGTTTCATATTGTAGTATTAGATTTTTTTTGGCATCAAAAAGCAAATGAATATAATAAAATTATTAATATTTTAGAAAATATATTTTATACATTTAGACTTAATTTTAAGTATTTTTAATATTTTTCTTATTAATTTTGAAACTGAATGAAATAGTGGTACTTGTAGTAGATAAGTTTTCTTATTTTATATGATTTTACAACATTATTATAATTTACACCCTTATTGATTGATCATTTTCGTTCAATTTTTTTTGTCGAATTGACAAAAAAATAAAGAGTTTTAATGTAGGTATCAGTCAGTATCGAATATCGGTTATTATTGGGTGTTGTTCGGTATCAGATCGGAACATGCCAAATTATATCGATATCGATCATATCGGGATCGATATCGACTAATACTGCACCGGATATACAACTTAGTTATAGGACATACCTTAAATTAGGATATTGTTAGAATTCATACTTTAGACATGTATGTGTATGTAATATAATGTAGTAACAAATATGGTGACATTTGTGCCCAGCATCAGAAATGAGCACTCACCACACGCAAGAGTGTCAGATGCATTGGAAGCTAACCTTTTAATCAAAGAGAGCACGTACCCAGGAGTGAAGCATAATATATGGTCACTCATCTTATTATTTCCCATTTTAAAAGGTTTTAAGAGTACACATTTCTCTGTCAAAAAAAATAAGCCTTTTAGTACACACAACAGTCCTTCACTCTTCCAGTGTCCAAGAAGGAGACCATGCTTCAAAGTTCCAGACCCCCTCACCCACAAAGAAGCACCCCATAAAGAATGCATAGATCAGTGATATTTCAGAAATCAGGACACATTGGATCAAAAGAACAATAAACTATTTCTTGAAACCCTTGCTGACTCTGACACAGATTCCCACAGTGGTCTACTAGTATGGTCTACACACCCCCAAGTGCCTGATTCTATCAACTCAAACTATAGAAAAAAAAATCATAACCTATTAAATAACAACAGTGCTATTTTTACCGTCCGGAAGCTGGTCCGTACTGGTATGCTCTTATGTGGCAGGTGTCCATTGACTTTTCCACCTAGGTGGACCTAAGTTAGTAGGAGAGCCAATGGTTGCTCGTCACGTTGGCGCGAACCAACGCAGGCCAGCTCCATGGACAGACAAAATAGCATTTTCCATTAAATAATTGCTTCTCCCATCAAACTACATTGTGGGCATTCAAGGGTATCAACATTTCGAAAAATTAATAGGTAAACAAGGTCCATGATGGACTAGGTTACCCTATAATATAAGTCATATTGTTTTTAAAAAATAATTAAAACAACCAAGCGCCATATCCGCGGTCTTGTAACTAAATCGTCATTGCTAATGACGATATGAGTACATTCATTAACACAGTCAATAGTAGTTACGTTCTGTATCTCTTATTGTATTCCCAAACTTTGGCATACCCTACATAATTTTGTCAAATTTCGTTATCATGAACATAAATTTTTGAATATAGAATCCTAACGTTGCAGCCAATAATATAGAATTTATGTTTTATTCACGAAAATATTTATTTCTTCTTCTCTTTTTCCAACTTTCTTGATCTTTTTGAGCGAGACTCATGGGAGGGTAGGACAGTACTGCAAACTAGTGGTACCCAGGGGACGAGGAACATCCGAGCGAAGCGAGAGTAGTCTCCGAAGTCGAGGGGTAGCGATAGCAAGTCCGAGGACGCCAGAGTTTACATCAAAAACGGAGGCAATGAGTGAAGAGCTGAAAGCCGAACTCATATCAACAAATTTGATAGAAATTATAATTTCCCCCCAAAATAATAAACGAGGCCAAGTACACATGTTTCAATGAAAACCTAACACGGTGGTCAATAATATAGAATTTATATTTCGACCATGCTTGTATGGCATCAAGGTCTCCTTTGGTTCCGGAAAGTAAATGAAGTGAAAGTGAGTTCTTTGTATATATGGAGAAAATCATTTCCATCCTATTTTTTCTTTCCTTTCCTTTGATTTTTTTAATTTTATTTTGGAAACTACTTTTCTTTTATGATATATATATATGGATTGAACTTGTCCGGGCGGTGATAAATTCCATGGTTGCATATTGGTTTCAGGTATTCCTCCTGCCCATGAAGACGATCAGACGAATTGAGAGCCTATGCGCTAGGTTTGTTTGGAGAGGAGGGCTACACGCGATCGCGTGGAAAGACTTATGTAGACCCAGAGACGAAGGAGGAGTAGGTCTTAGATCGCTCTCGACGGTCAGAGAGACTGCTACTCTTAAGCTCTCTTGGAAATTGCTCGATGGAAATTCATACTGGGCTCACTGGATGGCTAGTAAGTATCTGAAGAATGCTAGCTTTTGGGTTGCTCATTGCAACTCTAACTTCTCTGTTACTATGAAGTCTGTCCTCTCCCAAAGAGCTCGACTGAAGTCATGTATTTCCAGAGTCATTCATGATGGCATCCACACCAACGTGTGGACTGACCCCTGGATTGACCACCATAGTATCGTAGAGATCGATGAGCTGGACTTTGGTAGCATTCACAACAAGGAGCTGAAGGTTAGTTCTCTCATTCTCGATGGGAATTGGGTGTTTGAAAGGGGTGCCAGTATAAATAGATGGGAGCGCAGGATCCGCAGGATTAATATTGAGAAGGATGTTGGCTCAGATCACTGGAGTTGGGATGACTCCCCTACGGGCAAGTTCTCGGCTAAGTCGGCTTACGAGAAGCTCAGGATCGTTTTCCCTAAATCTAAGTGGTCTGGCCATATTTGGTCCAAGGAGTCTGCGCCCAAGTTCAATTATTGCCTTTATAAAGCTGTCATGAGGAGGCTCCTCACGAGGGACAGGATGATCAATTTTGGGCTGGTGGTCGACGACAATAAATGCCCTTTGTGCAATGTGGTTCCTGAATCCCACGATCATCTGTTTTTCCGTTGCCCATTTAGTAGTGAGTTGTGGTCTCACCGGCGTCGGGTCCTGGGCTTGGTTTTTAATGGGGTCAGATCTTTGGAGGAGGAGTTAGTAGAGCTGGACGTTCAATTGAAGAAGAACAGGCAGTTGTACTCGAGTTTGAGAAGCAGCCTCCAGTGTACGGTGTGGCACATATGGCGAGAAAGGAATAGAAGAGTGTTCGAAGGAGTGCAGAGTTCGATCTTTGGTTTGGAGAAAAGCATTGATGAGGATCTCTACTTTCTGGGAAGTGTGCAGTAAGTAGGGATTTGATTTGTTTTTTTTTTTTTTTTCTCAGGTCTGATTCTTTTGGTTGTTAGAGTTTTGTGGTAGTTTGTGATTCTTGTGGGTGTTGTAGGGATCCTATCTTTCTTTATTTATAAAGTGGTTACCTTACCCAAAAAAAAAATATATATATATATATTGTTGGAAAATGTGAATGTATATTTATTATAATAATAATATCAAATTTTTATATCAACGAATCTATGAAAAGGTGTACGAATCCTTTCATTGGAAAATGTGTACGAATCTATTTATTGGAAAGGTGTGTCCTTTCCATCGTGTCTTTTTATTTCTATAAATACACATGGTTTTGGAGCATTCAAGCATTCATTCAATTCATCCATATTGCATTAGTTGGTCTAAGGGAGAGAGACAACCAACGTTGCTTCGACGAGTTCCTACGATGTGAAGTGCTACTACCGAAGGAAAGAACCGTTGCATCCTGAGAGACTAATCGCCATTAAACCGTAAGCACCAGTGCGGGACGAATATTGTCTTAAGGACATTGAACCAAGTTCAAGCCTCGGTATCATTTATTTATTTTATTTATATTTTAATTTCAAAATCTGAATACAAAGTTGGAAATATTTTTTTGATAATATATATATATATATATATATATATATATATATATATATATATATATATATATATATATTTTGCATCTAAATACATAAAATGGAAAGAGAGATTTTGGACTCTGCGGATACTAAATAACAATTCTCAATACAAAAACCAGACTACCACCACCATCCTTCTCAAACTCTCCCATTTCCATTAGGGTCTACTTGGCAACGATATTTTATCCGTCTTGGAAGGTTTTTTTATCCAACCTTTTATGAAGTGGTTTAAAAAACCTTTGTTTGGTAATTTTTTAAGATACTGGTTTTGATTGGCTCAAATCACCTCAAGACCGGTTTAATGTAATTTTGGATGTCTTTATAAACATCCCAAATCGATAGATTCAGAAATTTATTATTATTTTATTCTATTTATATCCTTACAAAAAAATAATATAATTATGACTACTAATACCCTTTCATATTTTCTCTTTCTCATTTTTGTTTCTCTTCTATTTCCTTCGAACTAGCATACTTCCTCGTTATATTTTTTAAATCTTGTTTTTCTATACTCTCATATTTTCATCCAGACGATCATTCTTATAATGACTATATTCATCCAGACATAAATCCTATTTGGTTATTACCGAAGTCGTAAACTATATGATACGCACACAAAAAAAAAAATCTCGAAGTCCTGTATCAAGAATACTTCGACATCATCTGAAATAAAACTTTAGAAGAGTTTTTGTTTATATATGGACATATATATAATTTTATTCTTGTAAAATAATTTCAAAATCGTTCGTTAACGAATTCTCAAGTATGATTTATACTAAATTAAAAATATTCACTTCTCATAACCGCTACTCTAAACATAGGTTATTTATAAGGGCACATCCAAAGTTGATCAGGACACATCCTATTTCTGGCAGTCCTAGGTACTTTATAGACTGCCAAAATTTGGCAGTCCAGATCTCGTGTTTAACTGAACTGCCACATTTTCTGGCAGTCCACAAAGTACTTAGGACTGCCAAAAATTATGACAGTACTAAGTTTAACTGGACTGTCAGAAATAGAATAGTCCTGATCAACTTTGGATATGTCCTTGTAGATAACCTAAATATCTAATAACCACAAGGTAAAGTGCATTTAAACCCTCCCTAGAGTTGCCTTGTTTGCAAAATAAGACCTATTAGAAAACTTAAGCAGTTTGCACCTCCAAAAAAAATCTGTTTTGTTTAGAACGACCATTATCCGTTAAATGGCCGTTAAAATGGCCGTTAAGTCTTATAAGGATAGGCATCCCCGTACTTTTTGCATCCCCAAGCATCCCCCTTATTTACACCGTTGGATGGTGCTTTAAGTCATCTAATCTTAACCGTTGATTTACCAATGGTTAAGATTAGATGACTTAAAGCACATCTAACGGATGTGAACATGGGGATGCTTGGGGATGCAAAAAGTGAGGAGATGCCTATCCTTCCTCTATATATATATATATATATATAAACTAAAAATATATATATATATATATAGAAACTACCTAAACTACCCCTCCCACCCTTCCCCTACCAGCCCCTACCCCCCCCCCCCCCCCCCTTCCCCCCCTCCGCCGACGACCTTCGCCGGCGACCCGCCCTCCTCCCTCCACCGGTCATCCCCGACCACCCCCCCTCCCTCCTCCCTCCGCTGGTCATCCCCGACCACCCCCTCCCCCCTCCTCCCTCCGCCGGCGACCCGCCCCCCGCCCCCCTCCTCTCTCCGCCGGCGACCCGCTCACCGACCTCCTCCACCCCCCCTTCCTCCTCCTCCCTCCGCCGGCGACCCGCCCCCCGAACCCCTCCCCCTCCTCCCTCCGCCGGCGACCCGCCCCCCACCACCGGAGAGAGGGAGGGGGGAGAGGGGAGGGGCAAAATCGTCTTTTAAGACGTTTTTTTTAACGGATTTTAACAGCGAAAGGATGATTTGAACATTTTCGTATCTAGCTGTCTTTTTCGGATCATCGAGTCTTTATTTACATTTCGTGACATCTAAGGAGGGTTTAAATGCACTTTACCCAATAACCAGAAGAATACTCTTAGACTCCTCCTTTTTAGCCTTTTATCTCCCACTAGAAATGTACAATATTCTCATCCCCTCTCAACATTCATTCATTTTGAGGGCTCAAGAATTTCCAAGACAGAAATCAACATATCCCTCAAAGTACCAAACCACATATTAGTGCCCCCCCTTTCCCACTCTTCCGAACTTAATAACCAAAGAGCAGACCACATTTTATCATTAAGAAACACAAAACCCCCCCTAAAACCCCCTCATATTGGTGCTTGCACCGTCACCACAATGGGGCTCCTCACACTGTGCCTCCCGTCCGACCACGCCACCGCCCCGCTCCTCACGCTCGAGCTCCCCGGTGACAGCCTCCCCACCGCCGCCTCCACCTCCACCCTCACCAGGAAGCTCAGCTTCTGCCCGACCCGACGGAACGCCAGCCTCGACGGCTCCACCGTCACCCTGCACCCCTGCGGAGCCGTCACCTCCGCCCGGTACACGGACCTCCCCGCCGCCCCCACGTTCGTAACCGTCCTGATGAAGTGCGTCTTCATCCTCCCCCCGCCAACGAACACCGCCGACAATGACGGGTAGTTCAGGTTCCCCGCGTGCCCCGCCCTCCTCGCCCCGCCGCAGTCCGCGTACCGCCTCGTGATCGCCCTGATGTTCTGCCCCGTGTAGTTCAGGTTGCACAGGAAGCTCACAAAGTCCGCCGCCGATATGTCGTAGACCAGCCCCGGGTCCATCGCCCACCGGGGGTCCACGTGGCCCGCGCCGAAGCCGAACGCGTCCGACGAATTCCCCGTCGACTCGTCCGCCATCGTCCTCCCCTGGTTGTCCCTCGTGTAGGCCGTGGTCATCAGCGCCGACCTGATCGCCGCGGGCGACCAGTCCGGGTGCGCGGCCTTGAGCAGCGCGGCGAGGCCTGAGACGTGGGGGCACGCCATCGAGGTCCCGGAGAGGATGTTGAATTCCGTCCTCCGGCGGTCCGACGGGATCCCGGCGGGCCCCACGTTGTCCGGCCAGGCCGCGAGGATGTTGAGCCCCGGGGCGATCACGTCCGGCTTCAGGATGTCGGGCGACTGGGGGCTCGGCCCCCGCGCAGAGAAGGAAGCTACCACCGGAGCCGGACGCACGCCGAGCTGCGTCCCGCGGAAGAGGATCGTCCCCGTCGGGGCCTTCTCCGCGGCGACGTACCTGCGGATCTCGTCCCCCGCCGCGGCGCCCACCGCGGTGGCGGGCAGCACGTGGCAGTCCGCGATCAGGCCCTCCCCGTCGAAGACCCCGTTCGCGAGGACCATCCCGATCGCGCCGACCTTCCGGACGGCCTCCCCCTTCGCGGCCCGCGAATTGACGCCCCGGTCGCAGACCACGATCTTCCCCTTCGCCGAGTCCGCGCTCAGCGAGCCCTCCAGGCACAGCGAGGACGAGTAGCCGTCTCCGGCGTTCGAGCCCGCGTAAATCAGCGGGTACATCCTGCCATTAGCGAGCCCCGGGCCGCCTCCGTAGAGGCTGACCCCCGGCAGGACCCTGCCGTTCCCCAGCTTCACGTCCGCGGGGAAGCTCCGGTCCATCGACCCCGCCCCGACCGTCGTCACCCACGGAGCTACATTCGTTACGCTGAGCCCCCCGGGCCCGCCGTTCCCGGCGGAGGCCGAGACGAACACCCCCTTCTCCGCTGCGGAGAAGGCCCCGACCGCGATGGCGTCCAGGTAGTACGGCAGGACGACGCCGCCGACGCTGAGCGAGACGACGTCGGCGCCGTCGGCCACCGCGGCGTCGAACGCGGCGAGGATGTCGGAGTCGAAGCAGCCGGCGGCCCAGCAGACCTTGTAGGCGGCGAGGCGGGCCTTGGGGGCCATGCCGGCGGCGACGCCGCGGGCGTAGCCGAGGGCGGAGGCCGGGTAGACGTAGCGGCCCGCGGCGATGGAGGCGGTGTGCGTGCCGTGGCCGTCGGTGTCCCTGGCGGAGCGGAGCTCGGCGGACTCGTTCATCCGGCCGCTGGTGGCCTCGTAGCCGCCGGAGAAGTGGCGGGCGCCGACGAGCTTGCGGTTGCAGGCGGTCCTGGGGTCGAAGGCGGTGCCGGGGACGCACTGGCCCTTCCACTTGGAGGGGAGCGGGCCGAGGCCGTGGTCGGAGAAGCTGCGGCGCTCGGGCCAGATGCCGGTGTCGATGACGGCGATGACGAGGTCGGAGCCGAAGTCGGACTCGGAGAGGAGGGCGGATTTGGACCCGTTGAGGGAGTTGAGGCCGAGGAACTGAGGGGAGCGGGTCGTTAGCGGGTGGCGGATCTGCTCCGGGAAGAGGGAGACGACGCCCGGGAGGGAGGAGAGGGCGGACGCGGACGCGGGGGGGAGGCGGGCGGAGAACCCGTGGAAGAGGGTGGAGTAGACGTGGATGGGCCACGTGGAGGACGGGGGTTGGTCGGAGAGGGCGGAGAGGGTGGCGAGGGTGGACTTGTACCAGTGGGTGTGGGTGGGGAAGATGGAGGGCTTGGCGGAGCCGTCCACGCGGACGATGTAGGTGCGATGGACGGCCGAGATGGGCGGAGACAGGAGGAGGAGGAGGAAGGGGAGAATGTAATATTGCATTTTTGGAGGGGGGAAGGGGAGAGCAGGAGGGAGGGAGTGAGAGGGACGAAGTATATATGTCAAGGGAGAAAGGAGTGGGTTTTTTTACCCTTTGTCCGGAAATGTTGGACTAAAATATACAGATTAGTCCAATATTTTTTAAATCTTCTTTTGTTATAATAATACAAAAGTGATGATATTTTATTTGGACACTGTTGGAATTTCATACACAGCGGTGGTACTCCAAATTATTAGAAATTGTGTAAATAATTAGAAATTACATAAATTTTACAGTGTTGGCACTCCAAATACATACTCCAAATTATTAGAAATTGTGTAAATTATTCTTTTTGAAGTGTCTTCTTGATATCCGCACACAATGATACACTCCAAACAAATACTTCAAATTAAAATCTTCTATTTTTTCTTCCATGTTTGGTAAGATTTTTTTCTTCCTATTTATTTATTTATTTTTCTTCCATGTTTGAAAAAATTGGTTAATATTGATGGATCCAAAAATTAATATAGTGAAGCTAGCATACGCTCCAAATATGGAGTATTTCTTAACTTTCTAGCAATTTTAAGTATGGACAAGTGTCCATTGTAATCTTCAAGTGCTACAAAATTTGGCTAAAGTCAAAATGTAGCACTTGAAATCTCTCTCACTATGGATGCTCTAATATTAGGAGTGGTGTATAATGGTATTAGAAGTTTATATACGAATAAAGGCTGCCAAGTTTTGAAAAATTATATACAAAATACAACTTATTAGGTTGTTTGGTTTTGCCCTTTCTTTAATAAAAATATCAATGAACAGAGAGAAAACTCCTCAAATTGTCAAGTATATTTGCTGATTTTTTATAATTAATGAAAAATGTTAGACCGTCTGAAGTTTCTGCAGCAAAAGCTGAGGATAGCAAATCTGCTCTGTCATTTGACTTGTATGATCCATCAGTAGAGACCAATATCTGAACCTGGCACAACATTACTATATGAGATTGTTTGCATTAGAAAACAAGGGCGACGGGGAGACTATTAAGGAAGTGTATAATACATATTGAAAAGAATTAAATTGTCATCTGACATAAAATTATAGAAAATATATACTTGAAGAACATAGTAAGTTTACACGTCGAAAATCAAGTGACCGTGTTTGTGTTATTATGCAACATGTATGATTTTCATGTCTATTCTGAAGTAAATGGTGCCACTTAGAACAGCAGAATATTACAATACATTTTTTTTGCAGCCAAAATGACAGCAAAATCAATTACTGCAGTTTTTGTTGTAAGCTAATTTCATTTATAGACCGGAAGAAAATGAACAGGTCTAATGTTGAAATTCTTCTTATTTACTTCCTTTCTTGGCTACCAAACACAGCCGAAGCTAAACTTTTCTGCATAATCTATAGGATTCTTTCAAATTAAGACATGCAATTTTCACAGTTTCCGTTTTTATATGATTTTCTAAGACAATTACATCCCAATAATTCAATATCCGGTGCAAGAATAAGTACATGACAACCAAATTCGAGTGATTCTTGTGGGTTATCTGGATGGTGGAAAATTAGTGGATCGCGGGAAAGTATTACTCATTATATTTATAATAATGGTGGGAGTTGAGAGAAAAAAATGCTTTCCGCCCATTCCTCTCCATCTTTTCCCATGTAAATTATTTCCAAAACATTCAGAATCGAAACATGGTAGTGGAAAGCACGAACAAAGTCTTTCTGATGGGGATTCAAATCTAGCAAGCACACGAGGAACTAAGAAAAAGCAGCTTCACGAGGAACTTAAAAAAAAAAAGCAGCTTTCTGATGCAGCACCAAAGCAAACTTTAGCCAATTGTGTATTCATGTCCAAGCAAACTTTAGCCAATTGTGGCTGGGATTGTGGCAACCTGCAAATGCCTGGGCCAGCTAATTACATAGATTTGGATTAAAGTTCGATAGAAGAAGAAGGGGATTGTGCATTGTGTTGGGATTTTGGCCTTTGTTTAGAAATTTTAGTCCCACATCGGCTAGACCAAAGGAGTTGTATCTCTATATATTAGCTATACTAGTTTAGAGATGCACATGTGGTGTGGAGGTGCACATGGGTGTGCCATGTGAGAATATTTTTCTAATGAAAAAAAAGGCTTTTTGTTCTTGGAAAATTTATTTCCATGGGAGCTAAGCCCCGTAGAAACTTAGCGACTCGGGCTCATGGGCTCATGAGGCGTAATGTGGCGTTTTGTTGACGCACTTTGCACTTAGCATCGTCGCTAGGCGCATAGTGCGCTTAAGTTGCGCTCGTTGCGCTGCCAGGTTGAGCAGATCATCTTCCATTTTTCGTCTGTCATCTTCTTCGCTGCTGTGGATTACGAAATCTTTTTAGATTCTCGTAATATCATACGCTGCTGTAACGAGATCTTCTTAGATCTTCGTTAAACTTGCACAACCTTCCTAGAAGTGTTGCGTTGGAACATTGTTCTTACAATTGTTTCATCTTCTCTGTTTTTTCATCGAAAAATTGTACCCCGACAGTAACACAT